>CAUYUJ010014158.1:112431-129931 GCA_963575745.1 Prorocentrum cordatum
CGACCAGCCGCGGTGGTTTGCCCGAGACATTCCTTGTTCGTATTCATCGTCATCATCATGGTTACAGCATTATCATTACTCGTCTTCTTATTTCATCCCCGCATTCCCTCTGCAGTTCTCTGTGCGTGCACGTTTGCGCGCGCATGCGTCTGACTACTGCGTTATCTGGGTCCTGCAATATCTGCTGCGTGCACATCAGGAGGGGAAAGGGCGCCGACTGCTGGCCGCGAGACCATGGATTCCTTCGGCAAAAGAACATCTGCGAAGCCGGCGCTCGCATCTCGATTGCCAGAAGCCCAAAAGAGACCCCAAGACAACAGATGTCAGCCGTAGTTGTTGTAAAAACACATTTCGCTCATCTTGTGTCGCTTGCTTGCCACGAGGCCATGGATTCCTTCGGCAAAAAGAGCATTTGCGAAGCCGACGCTCGCATCTCGACTGCCAGAGGCCCAAAAGAGACCCCACGACAACATATATCAGCCGTAGTTGTAGTAAAAACACATTTCGCTCATCTTGTGTCGCTTGCTTGCCGCGAGGCCATGGATTCCTTCGGCAAAAAGAGCATTAGCGAAGCCGACGCTCGCATCTCGGTTGCCAGAGGCCCAAAAGAGACCCCAATACAACATATGTCAGCCGTAGTTGTTGTAAAACACATTTCGCTCATCTTGTGTCGCTTGCTTGCCGCGAGGCCATGGATTCCTTCGGCAAAAAGAGCATTTGCGAAACCGACGCTCGCATCTGGATTGCCAGAGGCCCAAAAGAGACCCCAAGACAACATATGTCAGCCGTAGTTGTTGTAAAAACACATTTCGCTAATCTTGTGTCGTTTGCTTGCCGCGAGGCCATGGATTCCTTCGGCAAAAAGAGCATTAGCGAAGCCGACGCTCGCATCTCGATTGCCAGAGGCCCAAAAGAGACCCCCAAACAACATACGTCATCCGTAGTTGTTGTAAAAACACATTTTTCTATATCCTGTCGCTGGGTTGCCGCGATACCGTGGGTTCCTACTGCAAAAAACAGCATTTGCGCAGCCGGCGCTCGCATCACGACAACCAGAGACCCAAACGTGACCCAAAAACAACATATGTCAGCCGTAGTTGTAGTAAAAACACATTTCGCTCATCTCATGCCGCTTGCTGGCCGCGAGGCCATGGATTCCTTCGGCAAAAAGAGCATTTGCGAAGCCGACGCTCGCATCTCGATTGCCAGAGGCCCAAAAGAGACCCCAAGACAACATATGCCAGCCGTAGTTGTAGTAAAAACACATGTGTCAAGAGAGAAGAGAGAGAGAGAGAGAGAGAGAGAGAGGGAGAGAGAGAGAGGGTTATACTGATATAGTGGGATGGGGGTGGATGGGGGGAGGGAGGGAGGGAGGGAGGGAGGGAGGGAGGGAGGGATGGAGCGAGCGAGAAAGAGAGGGAGAGAGAGAGAGAGAGAGAGAAAGAGAGAGAGAGAGAGAGAAGGAGAGAGAGAGAGAGAGAGAGAGAGAGAACAAGCTAGGTGCGCTCGCGCTACATCTGACATCCTACCCCTCCCTCCCATCCCTTTCCATGTCGCTAATTATGTGTCTCTCACCGAATCGGGCGTCGCACCGACCTTCATGCCTGGGAATGGAAGGGAGGGGGAGGAAACACTGCGCTTCCGACAAGCACGAAGCCTTGCGCTTCGAGGGGTCCAGAGCATTGCGTTCCGACGAGGAGGAAACATTGCGCTTCCGACAAAGGAGGAAACGTTGCGCTTCCGACGAGGAAACATTGCGCTTCCGACGAGGACGAAGCATTGCGCTTCGGTGAAACCAGAACAATGCGTTCCACCAAACATGAAGCATTGCGCTTCTGACGAGGAGGAAACATTGCGCTTCCGACAGAGAGGAAACTTTGCGCTTCCGACACACAGGAAACATTGCGCTTCCGACGAATAGGAAACATTGCGCTTCCGACAAGCACGAAGCCTTGCGCTTCGACGGATCCAAGGCGTTGCTCCGACGAGGAGGAAACATTGCGTTTCCCACGGGGAGGAAGCATTGCGCTTCCGACGAGGAGGAAACATTGCGCTTCCGACGAGAAGGAATCATTGCGCTCCCGACGAGGACGAAGCATTGCGCTTCGATGGATCCAGAGCACTGCGTTCCAACAGTGCAAAAGTATTGCGCTTCCGACATTGAGAGGGATAGAGGAAACGAGATAATGAGAGAGATATATAATAAGTGATGAGAGTGAGAGGGAGAGAGAGAGAGAGAGAGAGAGAGAGGGGAGAGAGGGAGGGAGAGAGAGAGAGAGAGAGAGAGAGAGAGAGAAAGAGAGAGAGAGTGAGGAGGAGGAGGGTGAGGGAGGAGGAAGGAAAGAAAGGGAAAAGGGGAAAGGAAGGAGGAGAGCATTAACCTCCCACGTGACGGTGCTCCCGCCTGGGAGGTCCCAAAACGATGCTCCCGCCTGAGAGGTCCCAAAAAAAACACTCAAAACGAGGCTCCCGCCTGAGAGGTCCCCAAACAACCCAAAGACATCCAAGAGCAACCCCTCTCATCCCTGTAACTGTCCCAAAAAACATAAAACAACCCGAAGTTTCAGAGGAGAACTCCCCCGCCCCCGCTTCCTCCTCTTCTTACCCGCCCTCTGGAAGATGACGAGGGGTTCTCCTCTGGAACTTTGGGTTTTTTTTGGTCTTTTGGGGCAGTTACAGGGATGACAGGGGTGGCTCTTGGATTGCTTTGGGTTTTTTTTGGGCCTCTCAGGCGGGAGCCTCGTTTTGAGTGTTTTTTTTTGGGGCCCCTCAGGCGAGAACTTCCTTTTGGGTGTGTTTTTTGGGGCCTCTCAGGCGGAAACCTCGTTTTGAGTGTGTTGTTTGACGGGTAAGAAGAGGAGGAACCGGGGTGGACGAGGAGCTCTCCTCTGGAACTGTGGGTTTTCTTTCACGAACACGGAATGTCTTGGGCAAACCACCGCGGCTGCGGGCAAATGCTCGCCCGCGTCGTGGCTCTTCCCTAACCAGACCGCCCTCGCGAAGCCCATGTCGCCCTTGTGGTGCACCTTGCCCCTCGCCCTGCGATTCCTGCCCCTAGGCAGGCGTGCCAGGACGGACTCCCCTGGAGTGGCCATCTCCCTGGTGTCGGCGCGGCCGAAAAGGTCTTCGCGCGCTGCGCGACCACTCGACTTGATCCGCAGGTTGGCGCACGCCCAGCCCGCACGGCGCTGCTACCACTTGTACATGGCCGTGCCTGGACGGACCCCGGCCCCCAGTCGCGCCCCCATCGCGCTCCTGCTCGCGCGGAACTGCGCCTGGATGATGCCGTCGGCGTTCTCGGAGGGGTTCGACTGGGAGCTGAAAGTGGGGGCAGGCTCCGCGACCACACGGTTGGGTAGCTCCGCCTCGACCTTGTTGACCAGGTCCATCATGGCGTCATCGTGGTCGGGCCTCAAGGTGACCTTCTGGTGGTAGAGGCCCTTGATGAACGCCACCGCGGCTGCCACCGTATAGGGATCAGCACGTCGGCCAGGCTTCGGGGCGCTCCTCACGGCTCCCGTGTCGGCGTCTGCAATCACCAGGGCCACCTCCTCGCGCTGTCTCTGGCCATCCCCAGCGCGGTGGCCCGCCTCCGCGCCGTCGCCCGCCTCGCCCTTGAAGAACGCCAGGTCGAGCCCGATCACGGGGAGGCGTTCCACCTCCGCATCTAGCAGCTCGTGGGGCCTGTCGCGCCCTCGTCCCATCTGGCAATGCTCGCACCAACGCCGCGGTGGGCAGTGCTGGTTCTCCTCGTGCCGCTTTCTCTCCTCTGGCGTCGGCTCACGGACGTCGGGAAACGTGGTCGGCTCCAGCGCTTGCCCCGCCTCCGCCTGGCGCCGCATCTCCTCGCGCCCTAGCTCGCGGTAGTCATCCGTCGCCGCCCTCACCTTGCGTCTGCCCTCGTACTCGACGTGCCGTGCCCAGCACTGTGCCTTGGCCCCGTAGTACGGGGCGTAGATCTCCTTGGGGCACCTCTGCATGGCGTCGATCCTGGAGCTCGGCCCGAGCCCCTCGAGGCATGACCGCCCCGGGGGAAGCGCTGCCGCAGGTGCCCCCTGGCCCTGCGCGGGCGCCGCCGCCTCCTGCGCCTGCGGAGGCGCCGCCACCTCCCGCGCCAGTGGTGCCGCCACCGCCTCCCGCGCCTGAATTGGCGCGGCTACTGCATCTGGTGGCGCCGCCGGGTCGCGTGGCCCTCGAGCCCCTGGGCGCGGGGGGGGGGGGGCCCTCCTCGCACTGGCCCCCACGGAGCTCCAGCGGCACCTGCTGCGGCGACCTCGGCGGGGCCCGCGGCGCGCTCGGCTTCGCCCATCGCGTCATGGACCTGCGCAGCGAAGTAGAACGCGTCGCCAACTAGCTTCACGTCTGCCCGCTCGCCCGCCCTGAGGTTCACGGCGTGCGGGTCGCTTTCCTCAAGGACGAACCTGAACTGCTGGCGCGCCAGCTTCCCGAGGCTGAGCACCGCGTCCTGAGGGGCGAGGTCGCTGCTCACACTGAGGTCCCCCAAGCATGGCTGGCGACCCTTTTCGCCGCCGACGACCATCGGGACACGCCCGGGCCCCTCGGCACCAAACCTCTGGCCGCTCACCGTGGTGAGCTTGGGCGCCGCGGGGTCCTCCTGCACCGTCGGATGCCGTGCTCCGAACGCTTGGCCACAGAGGTGCTCGTCGCTGCCGCTGTCTGCGAGGATGAGCCCCCTGCGCTCCTCCCTGCGGCAGCCTCCAACCGAGCTCCTGCCCCCGAAGACCCAGCCGACCTCGTCGCCGTCGGAGCGTGCGGCCACCGCGCTCACGGTCCTCTGGCCCTCGGCGCCTGCGGGGCCCTGCTGGACTGCGGCCGCCTTCGGGGGCGCCGCCGTCGGCGCCCGAGGCTTGCCGACACCTTGCGCCAGCAGTCCTTCTCCTTGCGCCCCTGCTTCTGGCACCAGTTGCAGCCCCCCTCGAACTTGGGGGGGGGGGCCTGAAGCTCGTCATTATTGACGCCCTTCTAGCTGCCTTTGTCGCCCGTCTTGTCGCCCATGCCGCCGCCCGACAAGTCGCCCTTGCGCTTCGCCCAAGGCTGCCGCGGCAGGGCATGCCACGAGATCGCGCCAATCTCCATGGGAGCTGGGCCTTGGCCCACCTCGCCGCTGGCTGCAAAGACCTGCCCCGACGCCATCCACTCTCGCAGGCGCGCCCTCAGGGCCGCGCGCGAGACCTTGGCGGCCGCCGGAGCATTGCGCAGCACGGTCTTGCACGGCTCGGGGCTATGCACGAGCAGCGTGGCGATGCGGAAGTCCTCTCCGAAGTCCTTCCCCGCATGCATGACCTACCTCGCCGCGTCGCTGCTCCAGTCGACGAGCTGGTCGGCGAACGGCTTCTGGTCGCCCCACCTGGGGTTGAGCAGGCCGCTGAGCATGGCTGCGAACCTGTTGCCCACCCCAGGCTCGTACTCGTTCTTGATCGCCCGCCAGGCCACGAAACCCCCATGCCTACCCGCGAGCGTGACCATCGCCAGCGCCTTGCGCTGGGTCTTGGTGATCAGCATGGCGCGCAGCAGCTTGCTCGTCGCCGCCGCGCGCTCGCCCATCCTGTCGTTGTCCACTGCCAACGCTGGCTGGGCCTCGACATTGTCGACGAGGTCGTCCCAGCCCATCAGCGCGAAGAACGCATGCGCTTTGATGGGCAAGCTGGGCCAGTCCTCGTCTCTGCCACTGAACTCTGGCAGCTTGATGTCGCCTAGGCAATCCACTGGCTGCTCTCTGGGCCCCGCTGCCATGGGCAGCGCGCGACCTCAATCTTCCCGTGGATCTGATCTGCGTAGTTCACCACAGAACCACGCTCTCCGCTACCATGGCGGAAGTTACGCAGAAGCGTGGGGAAACCGCAACTTGGAGCTCTCTTCCTCCACGCAGCTCGAACACAAGGGCTTGCGGGCATGTCTTGAAATGACAGCGTCCGAAACACACACACACACACACACACACTATCCCGAGCACAATTCAGCTGTTCTGTTCATCCATCTGTCGCACGTCATTGTAATGTGTTTGGATGCTATCTCCACAAGTCTAACCGACCAGGTCCGATTCCATGTTGCATATGGTGTCTTTGGCATGGGCAACATTCTAGTATGAGGTGTAAAAGTCTACTCCAACTTTACAATTGCCACGCAGTGATGTAGCATCTCATGGTTGTCAATGTGCTGTTGTTCGGGTTGTATGTTTCGCAATGGCTGTCTGTATGCGTGTTCCAAATGTCCCAGTATCTCCCGTTGTGCGGTCATCTGCTCGAATATCTGAATCAACTTAGACGTAGCTTCAACTTGACAGGCGAATGTATATTCCTGTCTGCGGAGATTGCGGGCAGGCCACACCGAAGATCGCACCACATCGCCATCAGCCATGCTAGTTGCCTGAAGACTCACGATGGTTGCTACGCCTACGTATGCCTTGGGCCCTGGAGGCTTGAGCCAAAATGGCAATGTGTGTCATGGAACAGAACTTCCTTCTACATGTGAAGGGAAGGAGTGTGTGACCGCACAAAGGGGAGCAAGGACAACCGCGGTCCGCGCGTTGTCAAGGTGGGGTGTCCTGAGGCGGCACCGCCATTCAAGGCAAGTCATGGCTTCGGGCGGCCGACGACAAGGTGGTCCATGACCCGCCGAGCGGCACTTTCGCGACCACCCTGATCCAGCACGACGGGGCAGCATTGGCAAGCGCAATGCCCGAGTCTGGCCCCCAGAAGCCTATCCACTTTGGATGAGCATCTCTTTCCACAAATACAGTGGGGGCTCGGCCACAAGAAACCTCCGCAAGAAACCCCACCCTGAAATCCGCGATTGGTTCAGTGAAAATCCAAATTTGTCAATCGAAAATCGTCAAGATCTGATTGGGGGCCCATCGAAATCCAAGAAACCCAGGGCACCCTGGCAGAATCCAACTGGCTTCTTGGCACGCGCCCCCACTGTACTCAGCCCCCTCATCATGGCTGCCAGCCCAGCTGAAGTCTCTGCAAACCGCCGCGACCCGAGACGGACTGCATTATGCTGCGCCCCAAAAGTATGGCTGTACGACGCCCCCCGAGAGTGATCCATACGCTTGCCCGCCAAGCTCCGCCCGCGAGGTTGGACCAGCCGAAGATGCTCAACCAGATTCGTCGGTGACCCATGGGAGATGGGCTCATTGAGGCAAGACACGTCCGCGATACTGATGGCACACGACAAGTTGGCAAATGCAGCAAGTGACAACCACAAGTGCCATATCGATTACGTTACACCTTATAGCGTATCACACGTTCGGGCGCCGAGGTTTGCAACGATAATGCGTTATCAGCCAATAGCACTGCAACACAAGTCGCGTTTACACGCTCAGTCAAAATATCAAGTCAGATCAGTAGATGGTCGCGGCATGTCGGGAGGAGAACTGTGGCGAGGCCAATCCAATATGACGCAATACGCAGATCGCCCTCTCCGCATCCCCCATGAGGCCATTCAACAGAGACGCCCCCTGGCTTAACCCCCGAACATGCAATTTCGATCTTCTCTGGCACAACTTGTTTGCGAAGGAATGGCACGGGAAGGAAAAGGAGGAGAAGAAGAGAAGGCTGCGTCGGATACGACACCAGAACCGTCAGCGTCCAGGAGGAAGGGGAAGAGGGGGGGGAAGGGCATTGGCGTGCTCGCGCCACATCTGAAAACCACCCGCTCCCATCCATCCCTTTCCATTGCGTTGAATCCTAACCAATGCGCTGGATGGGGTGTCCTAGATGCCCTTGGCCCCCAAGTGGCACTTGCAAGATTTGACAAATCGCTTGCCGCGCAATCGGGAAGGAAGGCCTTGGAGGTCGGATGAGCAGGAAGAAAAGGAGGAGGAGAAACGAGGACTTGCTTCGCGGTGCGCCGCCACAGCGCAGGTACCCAACAGCCTGCGCGGGCAGCCACTTGAAGCGGGGGTTGAGCCGAAACGGCACACCGAAGGTGAACAAGGGCAAAGCACGTGGCTCCGGCAACTGCTGGCCTGGGCGGGCGCCTGGGCCAGGAGAGCCCAGAGTCGAATCGCAAAAGGCCAGACCTGCAATCGAAATCAGACAAGAGATCCGAGCCCAGATCAAATCCGATATCGAATCGGATCAGAACAGGAACCCATTGAAATGGAATCGAATCGGACCGGAGGAATCGACACGAGCCCTGCTGGGCTGGGGGGCCCTGCTGCTCCGACCGAGGCCAACCCGCCTGCGGCGGAGACCCGCGGCGCGGTGCACCGCGGGCTCCGCGCCGTCGCCACGACGGGCGCCGCGCCAGGCCTGCGGCCCGCTGCGGGAGCCACCACCCGCGTCGGGGGCTGGGCCGAAGCTCCCGCCCCTGAGCCGGGCAACGACTGCTCGTTGTTGGTATGCTTCCTGCTTCACCTCCTCCTCCTCCTCCTCCTCCTCCTCCTCCTCCTCCTCCTGCCCCACCTCCTCCTCCTCCTCGTCCTCCTCCTCCTCCTCTTCCTCCTCCTCCACCTCCTCCTCCTCCTCTTGCTCCACCTCCTCCTCCTCCTTTTTCTCCTCCTCCTTTTTCTCCTCCTCCTCCTCCTCCCTCCTCCTCCTCCTCCTCCTGCTCCTCCTCCCCATGCTCCTCCTCCTCCTCCTCCTCCTCCTCCTCCTCTTCCTCCTCCTCCTCCTCCTCCTCCTCCGCGCCCAAAAACTCCGCCGACCCTCCGGCGTGTGTGAAACGCTGTCGTCGTCGTCGTCTCGTCGTCGTCTCCGCGTCATCATCGTCAGTCCCAAGAAAATTAAGAAATGAACAGAGAAAAGAAACGTCATAGTTAAGTCGATTCCTTTCCCTTTTTCCCTTCCCTGACGGCGGGGGGTTGGAGGGGGTAGGGGGTGGGGGTTGGGGGCGGGGTTAGGAGGGGGTCCTGGGCAAATTACCGTCGCCCCCCGGGGTCCCAGCGGGTCCAGGGAGGTGGTCCCACCTGTGGCCAGGGGGGACAGGGAAAGGGTTCCGAAAAAGTGTGCAATCACGAGTTAAATACTTAATATGGATTAAACCTTGTTGAACTTTTACCTGCAGTGCTTCACCATTGGAAAGGGTTTACTCCAGATTGAACCTCTCTAGATCTGAAGCGCCCCTCTGGCGACCATGTCGTCTCTTCTCTATCTCCGCGGCGCATGATCTGTTCACTTCCTGGGCCCCGCGCTCGAAACATTATCGCCCTGGGGCTGGCCATTTACGTAGGCGCAGTCGCTCCTTTCATTTGCCCTTCGGGTTTTTCGCTGTCGGGGGTTACTTTCTGAAGTTGCGCCGGCATCTCTGCAATCGACTCGTTTTTCAATCCAGTTCCAGTCTTTCACGTTATGGACGACGTTTCGTCAGGCTGCTCAAGGGGGTGGGTCTTGTAATTTTAGTTCTGCCGCCCTCCTCTCGCTCTGCTGTCTGATTATTGAGCCACCCGGATATTGAGCCAACTCCCCTCGCTCTTCAGGTGTTCTTGCTCCGAAAGTTGTTTTGTTTGGGGCTGCTGGCTCTCAGGCTACGTCGGCTCCTTTTTTCAGATACGAGCGCTCTCTCGCTATGAATCCCTTCCGCCCTAGTTCTGCAATGCTTCTGGCTCCGGAGGCCTATTTTGTCCAGCTCTGCTGGCCTGTCTGGTTTTGGAAGTGTTGTTTCGTTCTGCAAGCTCGCTGGTTCAGTGTGCGTGTTTCTCTTGCCCTGCAGGCTTTCTGGCTCAGGTCGCTCGTCACTCTAGCTCTGATCTAGGGCGATTGCTGCTCGCACGCTGCGGGCTTTCTTGTTTCGTCGGTTCCTTCTCCGGGGCCTGCAGGCGCTCTCTTCAACAGCAACAACAACACACATGCAGTTTGCGCTCCCCTCCAAGAGGGGATAACTCCAGAGTTAACACTTTTAACCGGATATCCTGTCGGAGGGTTAACTTTGGAAATAATATGTTTGACGGTATTTCCGGTCGGAGGGTTAACTCTGGAGTAAACACTTTTATGCAGTTGCCACCGAAAGGTCAATATTGGCCCAAACGATTATGAGTTTGATCGATATGGATTCGCAGCGGTCCATAAGCCTTCTAAGTCGGTTGGCAAGGCCGCTAAGAAGCCTTGAGAGTCTCCGAACAGGTGTTCTAGATGCCCGCAAGAGATTCCCAACATGCTCCCGACTGATTTAAACTGATTCATGTCCTCTCGCCTTCGCCACTGAACTAGTCGATTGGTTCCTCCTGCCAAGGACGCCCGAAGACGCCAAGAGAACGATGTCCAATGGAGGAGGCGGAGAGGACATATGATGCTGATGATGATGATGGACTTGATGCCGATGACAATGACAATGCTGATTGTTAGGAAGGGCGTTATGACACTACGGTGATCCCACGACCCCCTGATGACGACTAAGACGACACTAAGACGGCCATTCGCAACCGTGACGATCACAGGGTGACCCCGAGACGGCCCTAATGAGATCGTCAACTGCGAGAGCACCCCATCACCTTGTGGCTGGCCCTGAGGCTACCCCGGGACAACAGCATCAAGCCCATGACGATCTCAGAGCGATATCAGGACCCCAAGGCGACCCCAACATAACCCCAATGCGACCCTCCAGCGACCTCACAATGACCCCAACGCGACCTCTGCATATGACATCAAGGCGTTCCCCATATGTTCCCGAATCGACCTGACGGTCCCTTTGACGAACCCGAGAGAACCACCTTCTGACCCGCAAACAACACCAACACCATCTCCAGCAAAACCCGACACGGCCGCGGATTGGTCAACAAAGCCGCGACGCTCAAGGCCGTAAAGTCAATGGACCACCGAGGAGCTTCCAGGCGACAGGTTCGGTCACTCTGCACCCCTCGCTCTCCATCTCTCCCTCCCCTTTTCCTTTTATGTGTTGCTTGTGTTGCTTATAGCTGCTATCATATAAGTATCTACGGAAATCGCTCTCTTTATCCTTCTCTCTCTTTCTCTCCACGTCTTGTCTCTTGCATATATAGATAGGTTTGCATGTGAATGCCTCCTTTCCTTTAGGTTTATATTTCTCTGCTCTCTCTCTCTCTCTATATATATGGTATCGCTCTCTCTCTCTCTCTCTCTCTTTATGTCTATCTCTCGCTATGCGTTTGTATTTATGTTTCGCTCTCTCTCTCTCTCTTTCTCTTTCTCTTTCTCGTCATCTCTCTGTTTCTCTGTTTCTCTTTCCCTCTCTCTCTCTCTCTCCCTCGGTCTCCACCTTCTCCGCCTCGGCCTCTCAAGGAGTGTCCAAACGGGAAGGGTTAACTCTAGATTTCCTGCCAGGTGGCGAGTTGCACGCGGGGACCGCGGGGGCGCCCACGAAAAGGGTTTAATCTGGAGTTAACCCTCTCAGGGTGGATCCCTGCGACGCTCGGCGTCCACGAGAAGGGTTTAAAATCTGGAGTTAACGTCCTCTCAGGGTGCATACCTTGATGCTCGCCCGGCGGAAGGCTAACTCCAGAATAAACCTTTCTTAACGTGGGGGGGCTGGTCCTGGTCCCCGATCTGGCCGTGGCCCCGGACCCAACTCTGGCCCAAACCACAGCCCCAAGGTCCCGGAAGAGGACCCTGGGGTCCCGGGGGAGGTCCCGCCTTCAAAGTCGGCGGCACCGGCCATAAGGCCTTCACAATGAGCCCCTCGGCCCGCGCAAGACGCGCGTTCCAACTAGAACGCTCAAAAAACTCGAGAAGCCACGAACCTGGTAACAAATCGAAGTCCGAAATAATCGCGACGTCATTGCCACCCATGTGCTGTGCCATAAAGTTGTATCATATTGAATGGTCTGCGGTGTTGTGTGCTGCGGTGCGCCGCGTTGGATTGTTCGCTGGTCCGTCCTAAGAGTTCGCCACGATACTCGCCATCGCCATGTCGCCATTCTCATGCCACCATCATTATCCTCACATCCACCACCACCACCACCACCACCACCACCATCATCATCATCATCATCATCATCATCATCATCATCATCATCATCATCATCATCATCAACATCATCAGCATCATCACCATCATTATCAGCATCACCATCATCAACATCAACATCAGCATCACCATCATCAGCATCACCATCATCATGTTCATCATCATCATCATCATCATCATCATCATCATCATCATCATCATCATCATCATCATCACATCACCATCATCATCATCATCATCATCATCATCATCATCATCATCATCATCATCATCATCATCATCATCATCATCATCATCATCATCATCATCATCATCATCATCATCATCATCATCATCATCATCATCATCATCATCATCATCATCATCATCATCAACATCAACACCAACACCAGCACCAACACCAACACCAACATCAACATCATCGTCGTCATCATCGTGATCATCATCACCACGCACCACCGTCACCACCATCGCCATCATAATCGCACTCGCAACGTGCCTCACTGCAACGCGTGTCAAAAGCAAGTGCACCAACGACGCATGCCCTTTGCCCCCCCGTTCCTCCTCCCCCTTGCGGCGCCCCCCCCTCTGGGAGCCCCGCCCCGTCCTCGGCGGTCTTGGGGTAGTGCCCCACGAACAAGAGGAACTCCACGCGGCCAGCCTCCGGCACGCGAACAAGAGGGGAAAGAGGGATGTGCAAAGAGAGGCGGCAACCACTGACCAACGTAGTCGACCGTGGACGCCTTCGTACCCATCGGACTTCAGTGGTCTTCGACACGCCTTCCGGTCCAAGAGAACAGAGGCGACCTCGCCAAGGGTTCCCGTCGTTCCCTCCTCGGCCGCCGCCGTGACGGCGCAGGCGGCCGCTGGCTCCGCAGCTCGCCTCGTTGCCGCTCCGCCAGACGAGCCGTCGCCCTTGGCCAAGCGCGTTCGGAGGGGCGACTGATCACCTCCTTCGGCCCCAACATCCTCAACAGCTCCTCCAGCCGCCTACTCGCCAACCCGACTCAAGCGGCTCCTCGAAGGGAGCTCGGGCAGTTGCTTCGCGGCCAGATGCGCGGAACCACGCGCGCGGCACGGGTTAGCTGAGCGGGGCGCGGGGCCCAAGACGGCTACGGAGGGCCATCTTCGAAATCGAGGCTGCGCTGGCTGCGGCCTCCAATCGTCCAATAATCGCTCGGCCTAAGTCGGGGTCGGATCGGGGCTCGAGCAGAGTCGGAGTGGAATTCGAAGTCGGATCGGATCGGGCATCTGCGGAGTCGGAGTCGGATCAGAGGCGGTCCCGAGTCAACGCAACAGCCGATAGCGCTCGAGGGGGAAGCGTTGACCACGAAGGGCAATATCCAGAGCACCTGCTCCGAACTCTAATGGACGCTCCAGCCGAACGCGACCATGCCTGGACTCGCTGACTGGATCTTCCCCCGCCCTCTCCTCCCATCTCGTCGCCCTTTCCCAAACTCCGATCCCACCCCTGTGCCCACCTCCCCGCCTCAGTCAAGCGGCGCCAGGGGCCCGAAGACGATCGGCACGGGCACCCTGTCGCGTCTCAGAATCCAGAAGACGACCTAGCTCCGAAGAGGTAGCCGTAAAGTCAGACAGGTAACGCTCTCCTCACTCCAAAGCTCAGCCCGCCAACAAGCTCAACAGACGGACTCCATTCAACACATCATGCCTACGGCGACTGCCAACACCCTCTTTTCCCTTCTGTTCCTCCTTCTCCTCCTCCTTTTCATTCTGCTCGACCTCCTCCCCACTCATCCTCCTCCCTGCCAACTGGAGGTGATGTTCACAAACTATGAAGCAGGACGAGTTCGCACGGAGCGTTCTGGAGCGTCCCGGATCGGCGGCACAGGCTGGAGGCATCTACAATTGCAAGAGATTCACGGATAGAGGGCGGTCTGTTTTCAACATGTGGCTCTCGCCTTAGCGCCACGCGCATTCGTCTTCAAAGTTTGCAAGAGTTTCAAGGATGCAGGGCGGCCCCTTTCCAACATGTGGTTCTCGCCTCTGCGCAGCGCGCATTCGTCTTCAGAGTTTGTAGCAGCTTCAAAGACTCCCACGGTTGACGTCTCAGACATAATGTTGGCGCGATGTCGAAATGTCAGGGCGTAAAACGCACGCTAATCCGCGGAAGTCCCAAGGATGGCATGCTGGCACAATTCTGGGTGGTCATGTTGCATCAGTAATGGCGCGGATTTGACGTCCCAGGAAAGGTGCTCTGTCACATTTTCGGAATGTCGAACCGTTGTCTTCCAACAGGCACTTTCATGAATGAACATGAACCCTTGTCGGGGCCGGTGAAAACTTGGAGGGATGATATATTGCAATCTAGTTGATGGGCCTTGGGTTTGCACTGGTCCTCCTCCTCCTTTTCCTGCTCCTGCTCATCCTCCTTGTCCTCCTCCACCTCCTCCTCCTTCTCCTCCTCCGCCTCCTCCTCCTTCTCCTCCCCCTCTTCCGACGAGATAGACAGGCAGAGAGACATAGAGAAATAGAGAGAGAGAGAGACAGACTCGAGAAAACAGTGATCCCTGTGAAACCACATGGTTTGCGAAGTAAGTGGCGCCATACCCTGTGACTTCACACAAAAATTTAGGATTTCTGGTATGCGGGCCCCCGAAGTTCTGCGATAGTACTGTGATGTTGTTGGGTTGTTTTTGGATTCAGAACCCTGGAGGACTGCAGCGTGGATTGTCGCTGGAGGATGTAGCACCCCCAAAAGTCAACAAATAGAATCAATGGCAACAACAGAATTCGGGGACGTTCGCACCAGAAATTCCAAGCACCCGAATCAAATCACAGGGTGCGCCCCGCCACCCCCTACACACAATTACTTTGCAAACCTCGCAATTTCTTCTATCGCTGGTCCCTCTAGTCTCCCTCTCCCTTTCTCTTTTTTTGTTTCTCGCTCTCTCTCTCTCTCTCTCTTTCTCTCTCTCTCTCTCTCTCTCTCTCTCTCTCCGTCTGCCCTTCTACCCCGTCCGAAAAATAGTACGATGATGATGGTGATGCGGAGGAGGAGGAAGAGGAGAAGGAGAAGGAGAAGGAGAAGGAGGAGGAGGAGACAGAGGAGGTGCACCATGAGGAGGAGCAGGAGGAAGAGGAAGAGGACAGGGCATCCGCATGAGGGGGTCAACGCCGAAACGCCCGCAAAGGAGCTGTGGGGTACGACTTGCGAACTCCCCTGCGAAGGAAGTTTGCCGCAGAGCCAGACTTCTCATGGGGCCGGCAGGGGGCGTACCCCGATGCTCTAAGGGGCGAGCTCCGAAGAGGCCCCGTAAGAGAAGCTCGCTACCTTGTGAGTACGAGTCCCTACGGGTCAGTGCGGGGGGGGGGCGGCTGTTGGCCCTCTCGCGTGCCCATTCCAAGGGGGCACGCGCTGGGCGAGCAGGGCTCCCAAGCAGGGGGAGGAAGACGACACGACCTCACTCAACGACACAGGGGAGAAAGGAGGAGGGAGAGAATTCAGGAAACCCCTTCGTGCCAATCTTATGCTGGGGAGCCTAGTTCATATGCTACCTAAGTCCTGCCGAGAACACAAAGAAAGGACGGGGAGGAACAAAAACAGCAGTAACACGTGGGCCCACAGTGACAGAAAGAGGGATAGGTAACAGGAAGAGGGTCAGAAGGAGGAGGACGCATAAAAGGAATAATACAAGGAGGAGCAAAAGTGACCGAACGGAAAGGAAGAGGAGAGGCGAGCACCCTCAACCGAAGAGAAAACGATCAGTGGGCGCCTGGGACCTGCGCAGACATGTATATGTGCATGTGTACTTGCATGTGTATGCCTGTATTTATATGTATATGCACAAGTACATGTACATGTACATGTGTATGTATGTATACATGTGTGCATATGTTTGTGCATATGTATGTGCATACGTGTATATATATATAAATGTAGATGTATACGTGTTTGACGATGTAAAGGTGCATGTGAATGTATATGTACATGGACAAATATATGTTCATGTATAAATATATACACATTTATATACATATATACATATATGAGAGAGAGAGAGAGAGAGAGAGAGAGAGCGTGATCCACCGCCGCTCTACTGTGGAAAATTGCCAACCTTTTCCTCCGGAGCCCGGGGGTCGCCCCCCCCCGCCGAAAATCCCCCCCCCCCTGCTGGACCCCCCCCCTCCCCGGCAACCCCCCCCCCCCCCTAACCCCTCCCCCCCTCCCCCTCGAAAACCGGGGGGGGTCACTACCGGTTCGATCCCCTCCCCCCCCCCTCGGATACCCGGCTCGAACCCCCCCCCCCCCTCTCGAAAACCGGAAGGGGGCCACTACCGGTTCGACCCCCCCCCCCACACGCACCGCCAGCAAACGACTCCCGGTCCCTACCACCGTCCGCATCACATCCCCCACTGTTGTTCCCAGCACCACTGTCCTCACCACCGCTGTCCCCACTGGTTCCACCACCGCCCCTACTGTCCCCACCAGTGCCCCCACCACTGTCGCACTGTCCCCACTGCCCCCACCACTGTTCCCACCACGGTTCCACTCTCCCCAGTGTCTCCACGGCCCCAACCAGTGCCCGACTATCCCCACTGTCCCAACTGTCCCACTGACTCCTCCGCTGTCCCACTGAGCTGTCCCACTGTTCCCACCACTGTCCCCACCACTGTCCCCACTGTACCTCTGTCCCATTGTCCCACCGCCGTCCTCGCCACCGCCTTCACCACTGTCCCCATCACCATTGTACCCTCCACTGTCCCAGTGTTTCCACCTCATTCCCACAGTCCCCACACCACTGTCCCCACCACCGCCGTCCCCACCACTGTCCACTGTCCCCCCTGTTCCCACCATTGTCCCCACCACTCTCCCCACCACTACCGTCCCCACCACTGTCCCACTGTCCCACTGTCCCCACCACTGTCCCGCTGTCCCCTCACCAGTGTCCCCGCCACCGTCCGCACCCCCGCTCGGTTTTCGAGGGGGGGGGGGGGTCGAACCGGTAGCGACCCCCTCCCGGTTTTCGAGGGGAGGGGGGGGGGTTCGAACCGGCCGTGACCCCCCCCTTTTCATGATGAACTTGGGGGGGGGGGAGGGGTTCGAACCAGTAGTGACCCCCCCCCGGTTTTCCGGAAGGGGGGGGGAGGGGTTCGAACCGGCAGTGGCCCCCCCCCGGCTTTCCGTCAGCAGCGCGGTAGAACACGCTCTTTATATATATATATATAATATAAATATATATATGTATATATATATATATATATATATACACACACATATATACACACGCACGCGCATGTACCTACGTTCCCCGAAACGCGCCTCCACTCAAATGGTCTTACTTCTTTCCCATCAAAAACTGGGCCCCCGCGTCGGTCCTGCCGGCTCGGGGCCGCCCGTCGCCGTCGTCCGTCGCCGCCACTTGCACCGGGCCACAGCGTCGGTCCAGCTGGCCCGTGGCCGCCAGTCGACGCAGCCGCCGCTGGGCGGTCCAGATGGCTGGTCGCCGCCCGTCGCCGCGCTGCTCTGCTTCTCTTCGCCCCGCAGTGCTTTGCAATGCTTTGCATAGAAAAGCAAGGATTTGCACTGCAACGCACTGCTTTGCCTTGCATTGCGTTGAATTGCATTGCGCGG
>CAUYUJ010014158.1:132431-147431 GCA_963575745.1 Prorocentrum cordatum
TCCACAGGCACGCGAGATAGGCCAGAACCCTACAGGTACAGCCAGGAGCTCCTCACCACTTTCCTCGACTCGCGAGAAGCCCATGACCTACAGTCACCGCTGCTGACTCAATACGATCCGAGCACGACATCTAATCGCAGCACCAAGCCCAACCACATCATAGGGCCGGCCCTCCTACGGGCGGACTCAGCGCCAGGATGCCCCACGGCACCCTACGCTGCGCGAGCCCAGAAGAAGCCAGCAACTCATGCTGCAGGACTCACCGCGACGGCCGCCAGCTCTCTCAAGGCTAAGCACCTTGCTGCCGCCCCCTGCCCTTCCGGGGCCCACAACCCACCCACAGCGTCCCCCCCGCGCAGCGAGAATGACGTAGACTTCGGCTCCGAAACTGAACCACCAGGCAGCCCCAGTGACGAGCCCCACGCCGACCAGTGCATCCCGGCAGCGCCTAACGTCCCCGTCGGCGACTACGACCACCGACCAGCCCCTCCGCACGAGCGACCAGCCCCCACCAGCGACCCCATAACCGGGGGGGCAGCGACGCCGGTCTGCGCATCCCCGGTACCCGCACAGACTTGGTGGCGGAAAAGAGCGTAACGGTTGATCCTGACGGAGGGCGCGTGCGCAAAACACGCAAGATGGCGGAGCAGGAGCATGCCGGTCAGCGAACCGCTGAGGCAGCGCACTCCAACCCCGCGACGGGGGGAGCCGCCTCGTCTAGCGAGCCCCCCGGCCGCGCCCCTCTACTACCGCTCCCAAGGCACAGGGCCCCGCACACCGACACTGGGTACGTGCCCCACCATGACCCCAACGACAGCCTCTACAGTAAGCCCCGCCGGATGGACTGCGACTGGAACCACCGCTCCAATCGGCACGAAACGTGGCCGGAGGTCGTCAATCGGCTGAAGAAGAAATGCGGAGCCAGGTTCGTCATAGGATGGAATGCGCTCTGCGACGCGCGGGACGGGCGGCAAGGGGGAGGCACCTATGACCCCCATCGGACAGGACACACTCTGTGAGGAGATAGTGCTCCAACTGCGCGAGGAATCTTTCGACATCCGCCGGGCTTGCAGGAACAAAAAGCCTCTGGATCGATTGGTACGCTGCCTGGGAGAGACACGTTAGGCGCATCGAGCAGATGCAATGGGACAAAGGCAACGGCAAAAAGAAAAGGCCAGGACCCCTCGGGGAAAGGCGATCGACGCGCCAACCCCGCCTGGCCCAACAACGACCAATCCAGGCAGCGCCTTCCCAACTCCCGCCCACCATACTCCTGACGCGCACCCTGGACCGCCGCCCGAACGGGCACTCCTGTATACTGACTTGACCCTGAAGACTCGAACTTCGACCGACCCCATCCACTCCTGAGCCGATGGCAAACCACTTTGCCGCGCGCCCGCCAATGCGGCGGCGCGAGGCTCCCTCGCCCCCCCCCCCATCCCGGTTCCGTCTGCAGGCCGCCCTGCGGGGGCACGCTGCCCTCCCCAGCGGCGCGCTGCCTCTGCGCTCCAGAGGAAAACGCCCACTTTCTTGCACCGGTCAGGCGCCAATTCCTGACCCACCCTGCCCACCCAGGCTGGACGGCCTCCCGCTTCGGCCGCAGTTTTGGTTGGCCACGGTGCGCCGCTTGCTGTCCACCCAGGCGGCAAGCGGCCGCCCTGGCCCCTCCGCGGCCCACCCTGTCCACGGGGCTGCTGCTCCGGCTACCTCATTCCCGCTCTCTTCCACGGGCTAGGTGCCCCCACCCCGGCCCACCCTGTCCACCCCAACAGCGGGGGGCGCTGGCTCTGCCGCAACTTGGGTTGCCACAGGGCGCCGCTTTCGGCTCCAGGCAGCTACCGGCCACCCTGGCCCGCCGATTGGCCCACCCAGTCCACCCGGGCAACGGGGCCTCTCGCGGAGCCTCGGCGGCGCGCCGCCCCTCAGAGCGCGCTGCCCAGCCTGCCGCCGCCGGTGCGGCCCCGGCGTGACCGCCCCGCTTGCCCGCGGGGTTTCCTGCAGGTGGGGCGTTCCTTCTTCCTGTTCGTTTCCTCCTCTCCTCATGCCCGCTTTCCGTCCCTCCGCGCGCCGCAATGGCACCAGGGCTGCAACTTGCAGCCGCCACGCAGGGGAACCTGGGCCAGGTCTTGCCGCCCGCCACCCCACGCTGGCCCAACATTTTGCTGGAGGCGCTCCACCCTTGGTGCACTTCTACTTGCCGCACCTTACGCGCACTCACCTGGGAGGCGCGCGACCCGCCAGACCTGCGCTTCGTGCTCCTCGGCAGTTTCGTGACGTTTGATTTGCAATACTCGTCCTGGGCCCCGCCGCCGCTGGGACCCAGGCGCAGCAGCCGCCTCAAACCCCGCCGGCGGGGCTGGCCGCGCCAGCTCATTGTGGGAGTGATCTGTCCCCCCTGAGTGACCGTCGCCTTTTCCCCCTCCCTGCAACCGCCCGCTCCGTCCCTCCACCTCCTCTTGCATCCTGGCCAATTCGCTACAACGGTGCCCCCGTTTCATTAGCTTCATCCGCCATGGACGACCCCCTGCCTGGCCGCCGACGCCAAAAAACTGTCCACACTTGCTCATCGCTCTTGTGAGCAACTCCGTACGAGGCTCACACCTCATAGCAATGCGTCGTAGCTACTACCCCGCAGATTGCCTGTATATTCCTCGCACAGAAACTTGTTTCAAACTATCTGATTACCACAGCAAGGCTACTGTACCTTACGAGTTACAGTACAAGGTTGCCCCATGCATACGCTAGCTACGAGAGCCATGCAGTAGGACTACCAAATAACTACCAAGCACCCAGACGATGCAGATCCCGTCGATGTATATGTATACGTAGCACCCCGCAATTGCGGATAAGAGTGAGGGGGCGGGCGTGGGCGACGCGGGCGTGGTCGAGCCGGCGGACCTCGTGGCCCCCACCTTCCCTGTCGATGGCGCTCTCCTCCTCCTCCTCCTCCTCCTCCTCCTCCTCCTCCTCCTCCTCCTCCTCCTGTCCTCCTCTTCCTCGTCCTCGTCCTCGTCCTCATCGTCATCGTCCTCCTCCTCCTCCTCTTCTTCCTCGTCCTCCCTCTCCCCACCTCATCCTTCCATCATCATCATCCCATTGTCGTCCTCCCCCTCACCGGCCTCCATCATCGTCCTCCCATTGTCGTCCATCATCATCCTCCTCCCCTCCTCCCCCTCCTCCCCCTCCTCGTCCTCCTCCTTCCCCTCCTCCCCCTCCTCCCCCTCCTCGTCCTCCTGCTCCTCCTCCTCCTCTTTCTCCACATTCTTCTTACATCCTCTCTTCTTCCGCGTCCTCCTCGTCCCCTGTTTACTCCTCCTGCCTCCCCCTCCTTTCCCAAGATAACGGCAACGCAATCATTTGTTCCATGTTATGCTCCCCGACTTCTCTGATCAAGGCAACTCGCCAGGGCAAAGTTGCTGGACGGGCTGGTGTGGATGCGCGGGGCTTGAAGAGGTCGTTGCGGGCTCAGACGGCATGCAAAAATCCGCCGCCGCGTTTGTGCGGCATTGGTTTGTTCAGTGAACGTGGTTTTGGTCGCGGGTGGGTCGCGGGCTCTCCCCCTCCACCTAGAAGGAATGCAAAAACAGCCCACCGCAGGCGCCGAAACATTTGGTTTGTACACTGAACGTGGTTTTGGTCGCGGGTGGGCCGCGGGTTCTCCACCGGGAACGACTGCAAAAGATGCCCGCCGCAGGCGCCGAAAAATTCGGTTTGTACTCTGAACATGGTCGCGGGTGGGCCGCGGGCTCTCCACCTGAAACGAATGCAAAAGATGCCCGCCGCAGGCGCCGAAAAATGTGGTTTGTACCCTGAACGTGGTTTGGGTCGCGGGTTGGTCGCGAGTTGGTCGCGGGGTGGGTCGCGGGCTCTCCACCTGGAAGGAATGCAAAAAAAGCCCGCCGCAGGCGCCGAAAATGGTGGTTTGTACCTTGAACGTGGTTTGGGTCGAAGGTGGGTCGCGGGTGGGTCGCGGGGTGGGTCGCGGGTGGGTCGCGGGTGGGTCGCGGGTGGGTCGCGGGTGGGTCGCGGGTGGGTCGCGGGGTGGGCCGCGGGCGGGTCGCGGGGTGGGTCGCGGGTGGGTCGCGGGGGGGTCGCGGGTGGGTCGCGGGGTGGGTCGTGGGGTGGGTCGCGGGGTGGGTCGCGGGTGGGTCGCGGGTGGGTCGCGGGTGGGTCGCGGGGGGGGTGGGTCGCGGGGTGGGTCGCGGGGTGGGTCGCGGGGTGGGTCGCGGGTGGGTCGCTGGTGGGTCGCGGGGTGGGTCGCGGGGTGGGTCCCGGGTGGGTCGCGGGGCGGGTTGCCGGGGGGGCGACGACAACAAACAACAACAACAAACAACAACAAGAATCCGCACCGCGGAATCCCACTTCAGCCACGCACCCAGGGACAGTGAATGACCGTTCGGCGCCCTCACTCTGATATACATATATATACACATATATACACACACACGAAGTCCAAGGTAGAGCCGCGCTCACGCCAGAACGGTGAAGCCCACAAACACTCACAGATTGGCACACTGACGTGATCGTGCACATGTGCATGTGAGCTCACGACAACTTTTACGTGCACGTGCAGGTCAACATATACGTGCACGATGTATGCTCATGCTGCAGGTCAGCACACGTAGGTCCTGGAAACAAGAGGCTTCGAATGCCAACGCCGTGCTGTACTACCCACCATGCCGAACATACTTTTCAAAATGCTGACACGCCAAAAGCATACCAACGACCAATCGGTATATCAAACACATACCAATCTGACAAGCGCACACTCCGACTAAGTCGGCACGCCAAACAACTTGACCGGCATTGTGCTGGTGCTTCAGCTGCAGACGAACACAACAATCAATGCGATCGCCACAGGACCTCATCTAATTGTTATCTGGGCCACCTCCTGTCAAATGCCTTCTACGATAGTATCAAGACTTCTGATAAACCCACTGGCCACCGGAGCATGCGAAAGACTTTTTTGGTACATCTGGCATTGCCTTCATTGCTTCTTTCAGGAACTTGTTCTTGCCGGTCCATTGACATTTTGACTGACACTTAGACACCCCGGGGAGCTCCTTGATTGCCTGCTCAATCTTATGATAAGCGACATGGTTCGAATCCCCACTTTCGTAAATGTACCACCCTACATGCTCTGCCAGAGCCAGCGGCATCTTCTGACTCTGCTCCAGATCCGCCACCGTGCCCCTGTGGCACGAAATTGAGTGCCCCTGGGTCCCTGGCTCGAACCCCAAGCCTCACTCTCCAATCCCAGGGATTCCTTTAGGGGCCTGGACCCCAAAGTTCAAAGCTCTTGAGGCTTCCCGCGTGCCCTCCGGGGCGAGTCGAGAATTCCCACACGCCTTTTTAGAGGGGCCTGGCGGATCCCAAAACGGGCCAAGAGATCCCCAAGAGGCCGCCCAGACGGTCCAAGAGTGCCACCCCGAATCGTTACATGATCGGTCCAGAACGCGAAAGGTGGCACTAAGGTGGCCCAAAAACCCTTGGAGACACCCCAAGAGAACCCCAATAGCCCCCCCAAGAGGGCCCCGAGAGGCCAACATCACTCATGTGACAAAGTTGTTGTTTGAAGTCCCCCCCACAGATCTTAAGTGCTTTTGATTATAAACTCCCCGCCAAGAACATCATCATCAGCATCAGCATCATCATCATCAGCAACATCAGCATCAGCATCATCATCACCATCATCACCATCATCAGCATCAGCATCAGCATCACCACTCGCTCACTCACTCACTCGCTCGCCCGCTCATTTACACATTCACGCACCCACACATCATCATAATTCTTCACTCACATTCACTCATCATTCACTCACTCACTCACGCATGTACCCACCCTCCCACCATGACCATCAGCATCATCATAACTAACATCATCATATCACACGCACTCAAGTTCCCACTCATGCTCATGGGTCCCGCACCTCATGTTCGAATCCGAGCGGGTCGCCCTCAGACCTGTAACTGTCGCCACCCTTGGGACCTTGAAGCCTGAACCTGGAGGACGTGTCAGGCAGGAGCTTCGGCTGTGAATGAATTGCGAAAAAATGTCAGGCGTGAGCCCCCTCCTCGTGGGGCCCACACATTTCATGTTGGTAATCCGAGCGGGTCATGCAAAACATTAACTGTCGTCATGTTTGGGTTCCTCCCGAAGTGCGAGGAAGTCTCCGGCGGGAACCCCCCCTCCGTATGGGGTCCACACTTCGTGTTGGTAATCCGAACGGATCATTCGAAGCCTGTAGTTGTCGTCAGCGATGGGCTCCTCAAGCCTGAATTTTGAGAAAGTCCCATGCGGGAGCTGCGTTTGTGAATGAATTGTGAAAAAATCTCAAACGGGAGCCCCCTCGTCTGGGGCCCGCAGCTCCATGTTCGAATCCGAGCGAATATTCTGGATTTTTAACCTTTGACAGGGCGTCACCGTCGATTGCGCCAGGGCCGATGGCGCTGGCAACACGGGCGCGTCGGACGAGCAATGGTGGGTGAATCTTTACGTCATTTTCTCCTGGGCCTCGCGCGTGCGGAACATGCAGACCCTCCGGCCGCCCACGCGAGAGTTCCTGGAACGCGGGCCGCTGGCATCCCTGCGGAAGGCGCTCGAGGAGTTCGACCAGAAAGTGGTGGACTCCAGGTCTGGCGCGGAACATCTCGCGGCAGAGCTGTGTTTCGCGCTGCCTCCCGCCTGAACGCGGCCGCGACGAGCTCGTAGTCCGCGGGGTTGTTCCAGCGGCTGCCTACCGCACTCCAGCGGCCCGCGGGGTTGTCCCAACGGCCTCCCCTGCGGGGCTGCACCGACGGCTTCGCGATCCGGCCATGGGAGAACGCGCCCCTGCCGGCCGTGGCGGCAAAGGCACCGAGGAAAATCTACATACGCCCCCCTGCCAAAAAGAAGGATCGGCGCATGAGGAAAACTGGCGGAGTGGAGATGATGATGATGATGATGATGATGATGAGGAGGAGGAGGAGGAGGAGGAGGAGGAGGGGGAGGAGGAGCTGGAGGAGGAAAAGGACGAGGAGGAGGTGGAGGTGGAGGAGGAGGACGACGACGACGACGAAGGCGAGGAGGCGCAACAGTGGACGGGAGGAGGGCCTCCGCCAGGGCGAAGAAGAAAGAGCGAGGGGTAAGCTCAAGCTATATGCGCTCGCGCGCGTCATGCCTGACGTCCTACCCCTCCCTCCCATCTCTTACGATGGAGCAGATATCCTCTCTATTCGCACAGTCGGATGTCGAGCAGGGCAATGATCGCGAGAGGGTACGCGAAGCATCGTAGAGTACGGCATGACATGGCGTAGAAGAGCATGGCAGAGCATAGCATGCCATAGCATGGCGTGGCATTGCGCAGTGAAGCATTGCATCACAAAGCATTGCAACGCAAACCGTGGCATCGCACAGCGGCGCAAAACACAGCACCGCACAGCATGTCATTGCATGGCGCCAGGTTCCTTGGAGGGTACGTAGATCGTCTGCGAGAGGTCTGGGCCAGTCTGGAGTCGTGGCTCCATGTCTAGTTCCTTGGGCCCCCCGAAAAGCTCTACACAAGGCGGGGCTGATGGTGAGCACCCGCTGGCTCTGCTGTCATCACCGTTCTCTCAAAGCAGAAGCGGGGCTCCCGCTTGATATTTCCTGAAAACGCCGACGTCCCAAAGTGGGGGGGTCTGCGGCCCAAAAAAACAACGAATCGGCACCGAAGGTGTGAGCACTTCCGATGGGTTTTTTCGGTACCATTTTCTATATGCCTGGGCTTTTTGGAAGGACCCAAAACGCCCGCGCTGCAGGGGGAGCACGATTTGGGAAAAAAACAAAGGCGCAGAAATGGGGCTAACGCTTCAGCGGGAGCAACGAAAACGCATGTCCCGGGAACCTGGTGTAAAAAGCAATACGCGGAGGGGGGCTGGACGTCTTCCGGACGTCATCAGCGGAGGGAGGAGAGGAGAGTAGTATTCATGTTTTGCAATTGTAAATCGATTATCATGCGGGGTCCGACCGTCAGCGTAAATGTGGTTATCGAATCCTCGAGCTTCCGAAGCACCAAGACCGCACAAGATGCCCCCAAGACCGCCCCAAGACGATCCAAGAGGTATCCAAGCTGGCCCGAGAGAGACCCACGACAGCCCCAAGAGGGGCCCAAGAGTAAGAGCCCAAACTGACAATTCGAGCATTCCGTCCCAAGATGTCTCTGGGAGGACCCAATATAACCCTGGGAGGCCCCAAGAGGCAAGACGCCCCACACAGGGCCCAAAACAGCCCCCACGAGGCCCCCGAGAGGCCTCCCGCGACATCCCAACGAACATCTCGGAGGCATATGACCACATCCCGAGCACGGTGGCGGGACGGGCCGAAGGTAATTAGACCTGCTTGGCACTGGGACGGAAAGCGCTCAGACTCTGTGAGGGCGCGAGATCGCTTGCTCAGTGTCTTGGAGCCCTCTTGGTGTTAACACTTCGGCACGTCATTCAAAAAACTAGCAACCAACCTTGCGACAATCAATGAATATGGTCCCTCTGAGTCTTCTTGGGGGTTCATTTCGGACTCCTCTGGACCGTCTTGGGGCCCGCTTTGGTCGTCCTGAAGCCCTCTTGGGCCGTCTTGGGACTCTGGATGCCGTGGGGCCCTCTCGGGGCCCTCTGATGACCTCTTGGGGACCTCCTCAGGGCTCTCTTGGAAACGCTTTGAGACACTCAGGGGCCTTTCCTCGGCCGTCTTGGGACGTTCTTGGGCCGGCTTGGGGCGCTCTTGGGCCGAATTGGGGCCAACGTGGGGCCATCTTGTGGGCATTTTGTGCCGTCGTGGGGGTATTCTGGGTGCTTCTTGGGCCGTCGTGGGCGCTGCTGAAACCAAAGAAGCGGACATGCTCAACATGCACGCTTTCGCAAGGCCATGGGTTGGTGTGTGCCTCGTGGGCATCCACTTGGAGGCCTCGAAACAACCTTGCGAAAATCAGCGAATACACGTGTCTGGGCCTTCTTGGGGGACCTTTGGGGCTCATTTGGGCCGCATTGGCGCCCTCTTGGGTCGTCCTGGGGCCCTCTTGGGTTGTCTTGGGACACTCTTGGGGGGATTGGGCCGTCTTGGGGCCCTCTCGGGGCTCTCTTGGGGAACACACGTAGCCCTCTTAGCACTCTCTTGGGAACCTTTTGTGGTCCCCAGGGGCCTCTCTTGGACGAACTCTCTTGGGCGCTCTGCTCTTGGAGCCCTCTTGGGCCGTTTGGGGACCGCCTTGTGGCCCCCTTGTGCAGTCTTGGGGCGATCCTGGGGGCGTCTTGGGCCGTCGTGGACGCTGCGAAGACCAAAGAAGCATAGATGCTGAAAATGCAAGCTTCCCAAGGGAATGGGACGACTTCTGCCTCCTCAAAGTGAGGGGGTCGAACGGTCATTCATTGTCCTTGGGTGCGTGGCGTGGCTACAGAAAGAGTTCGTGGTGAAACGTATGATTGTTGCGTTGTCATTGTTGGTTGTTGTTGATGATGTTGCTGTTGATGTTGCTGTTGTTGGTGATGTTGATGTTGTTGATGTTGAATGTTAATGATTGAACACTTATCATTGTTGGACCCCCGCAGCCGCTTTGACGCTCTCGCCTCGGCGCCGGCTACATTTTAATCGAAAACGAAGCTCGCCCTCGAGCGGTTCGGGGGGGCGCCGAAACCGGCCCCCCAACAACCACAACAACAACAATAATTTAAAAATTGATCGCTCTTATCTGCTCGCGTGTCATTCAATATGCCTATCCCAAACCCTGGAAACGTGCTCTAATCGTCTTCGATCGTACCAAATTTTGGAGGGTATGTTCATTCCCTGCCACGTGTGGTCGGTGGAGCCGTTGAAAACGAAGGGTAACAAATAACGGGGGATAGTGAGGACGAGGGGATGGGAGGAAGGGAGGGGAGGGGCACGGAGGAGGGAAGACGATGATTTGCGCTGCGAGTGGCAATTCAGCTTGCGCCATGGCTTGCGCCAGCCACTCCAACACAAGTTAATAATAAGTTTCGCCATGGGTCGCGCCATAAACAGCGCCACGTACCACCCCCTTGAAAGAACAGATCGTGGATACCCCCACGGGGGGACATACAGCTGCGAACTGGTGTCAGAAACAACAAATTGTGGAACCCTGAAAGAAAGCGGGATGCAGGGAGAGCGGGGCGGAAGGATAATGAGAACTGCAACCGTGTCGAGAGGAGCGCAGGCATGCATATGGGGCCACGAACGGCGCAAGCGAGCGGGGGCCACGAAGGGCAATTAATCCGGGGCCACAAAGGGCAGCGACGAACCCGCTGAGGGCAGCACCGGGGCCACGAACGGCAGCGAGGGGGCCACAAAGGGCGACAGCGGGGTCACGAAGGGCATGCATATGGGGCCACGACGGGCACGTAGGACATTCGTATATGGGGCCACACAGGGCGACAGCGGGGCCACTGATGGCAGCAAAGGGGCCACGAAGGGCAGCGAGAGGGCCACGAAGGGCGACACCGGAGCTACGAAGGGCATGCGTATGGTTGCGAGGAAGTCCAAAGCGAGAGCGCGATTCTCCAATAAACTCTGAGGAAATATCAAGCGGGAGCCGCGGTTCGGCGGTAAGTTGCAAGGAAATCCCAAGCGAGAGCGCGATTCTTCAATACAATTGTAAGGACGTATCAGGCGGGAGCCGTTGTTGGCGCGGGCCACGACGGGCGCGAACGATCGGGGGGCCCGAATGGCATACGTATAGGGGGCCGCAGAGGGCAGCGCCGGAGCCGCTGAGGGCAGCACCGGGGCCACGAAGGGCAGAGAGGAGGCCAGGAATAGCGACAGCGAGGCCACGAAGGGCATGCATATGGGGCCACGACGGGCGCGAACGAGCGGGGGCCACGAAGGGCATACATATATGGGGCCAGAAAGGGCGACAGCGGGGCCACTGAGAGCAGAAAGTGGGCCACGAAGAGCAGCGAGGGGGCCACGAATGGCGACAGCGGGGCGACGAAACGCATGCGTATGGGGCCACGAAGGGCGCAAGCGAGCGGGGGCCACGAAGGGCAATTCATCCGGGCCACAGAGGGCAGCGACGAGCCCGCTGAGGGCAGCACCGGGGCCACGAAGGGCAGAGAGGGGGCCACAAAAGGGCGACAGCGGGGCCACGAAGGGCATGCATATGGGGCCACGACGGGCGCGAACGAGCGGGGGCCACGTAGGACATTCGTATATGGGGTCACACAGGGCGACAGCGGGGCCACTGAGGGCAGCACAGGGGCCACGAAGGGCAGCGAGAGGGCCACGAAGGGCGACAGCGGGGCACGAAGGGCATATAATGCGGGGCCACAGAGGGCAGCGACGGGGCAACTCAGGGCAGCAACGGGGCCACGAAGGGCAGCGAGCGAGGGCGACTGCAGAACCAGTACGGGCAGCGAGGGGCATTGAAGGCGGGCGAAGGACAGCGAGCGGCGACTGCAGTCCCTAACGGGCTGGTCGGGCGGGCAGGCCCAGACGGGCGGGTCGAGCGGGCGGGTCGTTGAAGCGTAAAATATATTTGAACCGCCAGGCAATATGTAAAAGGAGCGCGATTCCTGAGTGTGGAGGAGCGGCACCTGAATAAATTGTGAGGAAGTACCAGGCGGGAGTCGCGATCCGGTGGCAATTTGCGAGGAAGTCCCAAGCGAGAGCGCGATTCTCAATGAATTGTGATGCGATATCAAACGGGAGCCGCGATCCGGTGGTAAATTGCAAGGAAGCCCAAAGCGAGAGCGCGATTCTTCAATAAATTGTAAGAAAGTATCCACCGAAAGCCGTTTTTGTTGTAAACAAGGGGCCAACAGCACAGTTTGATTGACCCTCAAGACTTTCCCTGATAAAAAACCGGGTGCGAGACCCGGGAAAGGCACTTCAATCGAAAAAACAATGCGCACCAGACGGGAGGATCAACAATAATTACTCTTCAGAAGTGAGAACTTAACAACAACAGCAGCAGCAGCACCAACAACAACAACAACCAACAACAGCAACAACAACAACAACAATAGCAACACCAACAACAACAACAACAACAACAACAACAACAACAACAACAACAACAACAACAACAACAACAACAACAACAACACCACTACTACTACTACTACTACTACTACTACTACTACTACTACTACTACTACTACTACTACTACTACTACTACTACTACTACTACTACTACTACTACTACTACTACTACTACTACTACTACTACTACTACTACTACGACTACTACTACTACTACTACTACTACTACTACTACTACTACTAATAATAATAATGATAATAATAATAATAATAACAACAACCATATGTTTAAAACTGTTCGCGCTCATATGCTCGAGTGTCCAATAATGCGTATTTCCCAAACCCTCGATACCCGCCCTCTTCGTCTTCGATCGAACTTCTTTTGGGGGGGATACTTTTCTTCCCTGCAGGCCGGGCCCCCGCAAGCGGCGGGGCGGCCGCGGACCGTCGGCCTGGCCAGCGGCAGCGCTGATCGGCGGGGCGGCCGCGGACCGTCGACCCGACCCCAAGAGGGACGGACAGGGGACCGACCACGACGACGACGACGACGACGTCGAAGACGACGGCGACGACGACGACAAGCGAAAGCGAGAGCGAGAGAGAACGACAGCAGGGCCACGAAGGGCACGAAGTAGGTCACGAAGGGCGACAGCGGGGACACGAAGGGAATGCGTATGGGGCCACGAAGGGCGCGAACGAGCGGGGGCCACGAAGTGCATATAATGCGGGGCCACAGAAGGCAACTATGGGGCCACTGAGGGCAGCAACTGGGCCACGTGGGACAGTGAGGGGGGCACAAATGGCGACAGCGGGGCCACGAAGGGCATGCACATGGGGCCACAACGGGCGCGACTCCTGGGTGCCTGGGTGTCGGGTGCGCGGCGCTTGGGCAAACTGCAAAAAAATCAAACGCAAGGCCATTCTTCGCAATCAGTAAGTTGCAAGCAAACTTCCAGCGAGAGCGCGACTCCAGAGCGCCGGGAGAGCGATTCCTGAATAAATTGTAAGGAAGTCCAAAGCGAGAGCGCGACTCCTGAATAAAATGCGAGGCGGTATAGGGCGGGAGCGGGGGTCCTGGCTAAATTGTAAGGAAGTTTCAGGCGGGAACCGTTGTTGTTGTAACCCGGGGGCCAAGGGCCCAGTTTGAGCAGGAAGACTTTCCCTGTCAAAAAACAGGGTGCGAGCGTCGAGGGGCACACTTTGATTGAGAAAAACAATCGGCACCGGTGGGGGGGGATAAACAATAAGTATCTTTCAGAAATGAGAACTCAACAACAACAGCACCAACAACAACAACAACAACAGCAGCAGCAACAACAACAACAACAACAACAACAACAACAACAACAACAACAACAACAACAACAACAACAACAACAACAAGGCATAAACACACACTGGCGCACTGGGAGCCAGTGTGCCAGCTCCCGGTTTCGGCTCCGGTGGCGAAAACCCTCACTGGTGCACTGTTGCCGACCCCCCCCCCAGCAACACGGCAACAGAGCAACACACCCCGACAAACAAAAAAAAAGAGGTTCAACCCTTACGGTCGTCGCAGTGTTCCCAACAGGTACATCCAAAGACGTTCCGTGGAGCCGAGTTTCCGCAGCGATCTTCGCTTATACCTGTTCGGAATACTGCGACAACCGTAAGGATGATATTCTCGAAGTAGGAGTCCCAATAACAGTCCTCCTAGGAGTCCTCGTAGGAGTCCTCCTAGTCCTACTAGGAATCTTCATAGGAATCCTAGTAGTCCTACTAAGAATCCTCGTATGAGTCCTACTAAACCTACTAGGAATCCTCGTATGAGTCCTACTAGTCCTACTAGGAATCCTCATGGAAGTCCTACTAGTCCTACTAAGAATCCTCGTAGGAGTCCTACTGGTCCTACTAGGAATCCTCATAGGAATCCTAGTAGTCCTACTAAGAATCCTCGTAGGATTCCTACTAGTCCTACTAAGAATCCCCGTAGGAGTCCTAGTAGTCCTACTAAGAATCCTCGTAGGAGTCCTAGTAGTCCTACTAAGAATCCTCGTAGGAGTCCTACTAGTCCTACTAGGCATCCTCGTATGAGTCCTACTAGTCTTACTAGGAATCCTCATAGGAGTCCTACTAGTCCTACTAAGAATTCTCGTAGGAGTCCTACTAGTCCTACTAGGAATCCTCATAGGAATCCTAGTAGTCCTACTAATAATCATCGTAGGAGTCCCAGTAGTCCTACTAAGAATCCTCGTAGGAGTCCGAGTAGTCATACTAAGAATCCTCGTAGGAGTCCCAGTAGTCCTACTAAGAATCCTCGTAGGAGTCCTAGTAGTCCTACTAAGAATCCTCGTAGGAGTCCTAGTAGTCCTACTAGGAATCCTCGTAGGAGTCCTAGTAGTGCTACTAGGAATCCTCGTAGGAGTCCTAGTAGTCCTACTAGGAATCCTCGTAGGAGTCGTAGGAGTCCTAGTAGTCCTACTAGGAATCCTCGTAGGAGTCCTAGTAGTCCTACTAGGAATCCTCGTAGGAGTCCGGGTAGCCCCACTAAGAGTCCTCGTAGGAGTCCTAATAGTCCTACTAAGAAACCTCGTAGAACTCCCAGTAGTCCAACTAGGAATCCTCGTAGGAATCCTTGTAGGAGTCCTCGCAGGAGTCCTACCAAGAGACCTCCGAACTGCCTCAAACACGCCGCCGACAGACACCCCACGATATCCCAACGGTCATCATCATCACCACCATCATCATCATCGTCATCGTCGTCGTCATCGTCATCGTCATCATCATCACCATTCGCATCATCATCATCAGCATCTTCCTCATCATCGTCATCATCGTCGTCATCATCCTCGCCATCACCACCATCATCAGCATTTTCCTCATCATCGTCATCCTCGACATCATCATCAACGTCATCGTCATCGTCATCATCGTCCTCACCACCATCACCATCATCATCATCACCATCACCATCACCATCATCGGCATCATCATCATCACCCCCCTCACAA
>CAUYUJ010014158.1:152431-159627 GCA_963575745.1 Prorocentrum cordatum
TGTGGAATCCGGAAGAATGCTAAGGAGTCCTGAGGAATCCTGAGGGGTACCCAGAGAAGATCCTGAGGAATTCTTGGGGCTCCTTCGGGGTCTTCAGGCATCCTAGTGAACCTTGGGGGATCCTAAAGAATCATCGTGGATCCTGAGGAGGAATACATAAAACTCTTTTGGAGGGAGGGGGGTCCTGGGGAATCCGGAGGCGTCCTCGGGAATCCTGAGAAGTCCTGAGGTGTCCTGAGGAATCCTGACGAATCCAAACGGATCCTGCCGAGCCCAGAAGAAGCCTAGGGGATCCTGGGGGATCCTAGTATGTCCTGAGGATTCCTGAAGAGCCCAGCGGAATCCTGAGAAACCCGCGGGAGATCCTGAAGAATCCGTTGGGGTCCCAAAGGTTCCTGTAGGATCCTGAGGACCCCTGGGGCCTCGGGACGAATCCTGAGGAATCCTGAGGGATCCTGAAGAATCCAGACGAATCCTCAGGAGTCCTGATGGGTCCAGAGAAAGCCTTAGGGATCCTGATGAATCCTGTGGAATCCGGAAGAATGCTAAGGAGTCCTGAGGAATCCTGAGGGGTATCCAAAGGGGATCCAGAGGAATCCTTGGGAAACCTAACGAGGCCTTCAGCATCCTGAGAAACCTTGGGGGATCCTGGAGAATCGCTGTGGATCCTGCTCATTTGGAAGGGGGAAGGTCCTGGGGGATCCTGAAGAATCCAGGGGAGTCCTGAGGAATCCTGAGGTGTCCTGAGGAATCCTTGGGGATCCAGAAGAATTCGAACATGTCCTGAAGAATCCTGAGGAGCCCAACGAAATCCTGAGAACCCCATGGGGAGATCCAGTAGAATCCTTGGGCATCCCCAGGATTCCTGCGGGATCCTGAGGAATCCTTGGGACTCGGGGGGAGTCCTGGGGAACCCTGAAGGGTCCCGAGGAATCCTGACGAATCCGAAGGGATCCTGATGAGTCCAGCAGAAGCCTCCGGGATCCTGAGGAATCCTTTTGGGAATCCTTGGGAATCCTGAAGCATGCTAAGGAATCCTGAGGAATCCTGAAGGGCACCCTGAGGGGATCCTGAGGAACCATGGGGAATCCTAAGGTGTCAGTAGGCATCCTGAGGAGACATGGTGGGTCCTGAGGAATCCTGAAGTGTCCTGCGGAATCCTTGGGGATCCTGCGAAGATTGGAAGATATCCTGAACAATCCTGAGGAGTCCAGCGGAATCCTGAGAACTCCATGGGGAGATCCTGCATAATCACCGACAGCCTATTCCCCGCGCCGCGCCCTGCGCGGCCCCTGGCAACTTTCGCGCGCTGCGAATCGCACGCGCCCCGCCGCGGCGCGAAGCGCACGCGGGCGGCCCGCTCCTCCGCGCGCGCGCGCGCGCTCCACCTGCGAACACGGCGCGCGACGGCCCCATCCTCCCACCCATTCCCCCAACCCATACCCCGTCCCCCGACCCCAGAAAGTGCAACGGTGCTCCGGGGGTGCAGAACGACCTTGGGGTGACCAAACCCCCCGAATGGAACGCCTGCGTGAAGAAGGCAAAACCCTGGCGTGGCTCGCCAGTAATGCCGCTCTCCCCTCGGGGAAAGCGAACACTGCCGGCGTCCGGCGCCGCCCTCGCCGACCCGAGCACCCCACCGGGGGTCGGGGTACGGCGGGCGTGTTCGCGCGCGCAAAACATGTCGCGCACCTGTCAGACGTTACACCTGGTGATGCGACCGCTGCCAGCGGCCACCAGGGAAGGAAGGCCCCCACCCCGCACGCGCTGACCTGCGCGGCGTTCTCGCACCTGCGACGCACACGTTCGGCCGACCCGAGGCAGGACCCCTCGCAGCCGGTGCGCATCGCCTCTTGCACGACGAAGTCCACGCCGGCGCCCATCCCAAATTCTCCCCGGTAACCCCACCGGGGCCCAGGGTGCGGTGGGTGGGAAACAAACCAACAGCAACCGCTGTCGCCAACGCGCTTTGCTCGCACGATCCAATTGCGCGCTCTGATGCGCGCAGTCCCTGCGAGCGCGCGCGGGCGCCCCCTTCTGTCATGATTATGGTTCCCTGACCCGAGCCTCCCCGAGCCTAAAGTCAACGCAGAATCACCGACAGCCTATTCCCCGCGCCGCGCCCTGCGCGGCCCCTGGCAACTTTCGCGCGCCGCGAATCGCACGCGCCCCGCCGCGGCGCGAAGCGCACGCGGGCGGCCCGCTCCTCCGCGCGCGCGCGCGCTCCACCTGCGAACACGGCGCGCGACGGCCCCACCCTCCCACCCATTCCCCCAACCCATACCCCGTCCCCCGACCCCAGAAAGTGTAACGGTGCTCCGGGGGTGCAGAACGACCTTGGGGTGACCAAACCCCCCGAATGGAACACCTGCGTGAAGAAGGCAAGACCCTGGCGTGGCTCGCCAGTAATGCCGCTCTCCCCAACGCTGCTCTGGCTCCGCGTTTCTGCACCCCCAACGCTGGTCTGGGTCCGACGCCGCTCCGCAATCGCGCGTCGATGTACACGGCGCCCCGTGTCTGAGGCATGCCCGTGCCCCGCGGCTGGGCCCGCGCTCACCTCTCCTGCGCGGACGCCTTCTTTACGGCGAATCCACTGAGCCTGGCGCGGCACGCTGCACGCCGCGGCCCACCCCCCGCGAATTGCCCTCGCGGAGCGCGCCTTCCGCGCGCCGTAGCACCCAACGCCACGCGTCTAGTAAGCACCCGCGCCACGCGGCCGGGTCCACTCTCACCTCGCCGGTACGAAAACCCTTCTCCCGGGCGAAGCTATCCTCGCCGAGCCGCCTGGCACCGCGCGAGTGGCCGACTCGGGGGAAGGCCGCCCCCGCGCGCGTACGGCGCGCCGTGAGATCCCGTCCGACCAGTTGCGTTTCGAGTCTACCCACTCGAGCCAGGTGGACATGTCGCAGTGAAACTGGCGCGACACGCTGCACGGCGCGTCCCCCCGCGATTTGCCCTCGCGGCGCGCGCCTTGAAGACATTCATAAGCTTGACGCTCCGGTCCAGGGTAGCATGGTCGCACCTGCCACTCACGAAGCTGTGGAGAGCGCTCGTGTTGTCAAGCACCCACAGGATGCGCCTCCCTCGGCACCTCCGCGCCTCTTGCGCCAGGACAATGGGGACCATGGCCCCCTCACAGAGGGCGATCGGATTCGCGCCCCTCTCCCGGTCCGCCGGCGAGAAACCCCACTCCGCGAGTATGGCATCGTCGAATACACACCATCCTCCCCCACGCTCCCCTGTCAAGCAATCGACCAGGAGGTAGCCGCCTGTGGGCGCGGTCGCCCCGTCAGCCCGCGCGTCGCTTGCGATCACAATCAGCGGACACGAGGGCGGGCTCACGTCGACGCTTCTCTTCGGGGCAAGGTCTATTACAAATTCGAAGTAATCGAAGCACCGCCGAATCGCGTGGGATAACGCCCACGGAGGCGCGTCAGTGTACTGCCTCTGCTTCAGCGGCGCCATCGCGGCGCTGCCGACGCCGTTGAACATCGCGGAGGACGACCACTGCAGAATGCCCCGGAGCTTCGAGGCATCCGCTGGTGTCAGGCTGTTCCGCGCACGGTGCTCCGCGAGCAGGCCTTTGATTTTGTCAATCATGCTGGCCTTCGGCCAAAAGGAAACCACCCCTCTGCCTTCAAAAACCCGAGACACGTCGTGATCGACTCCCAAGAATGCCCCAGTGGCGGCCATGCGCTGCTGCTTCGCGCTGGCATTCGGGGTACCCAACTCCGAAAACAAGACGTCGAGTAAAGCCTGTCCCGAGCCTTTCGCCAATCCGAGGTCCCAAGACTGCCATCATCGACATGCATTGTGTGCAACAATGCCGCCACGCGCCTAGCAGCGGCTTCCAGAAAGGCAGACCACCGCATGAAATTCATAACACTCGACGACAAGCCGAACAGCATGGCGAATGCAGTCAAGTATCGCCACTCCCCGCTGCGCGGGTCCCGCGCCGCAATGACGTTATATCGCAGCTGCGCGGGATTGACCGGCACGGACCTGTATGCGTCCGGCAGGTCCTCGCCTCCAGTCTCAAGGGTTAAGCCCTCATCGGCAAAGCCTCCCGCCGCAGCTTCCTGCCTGAGGGCGCACGCCAAACACCGGGCCGGACCACGCCCCTAGGACACCGGAGGGGCCCACTAGGCCCACACGAACGGACCCGGGGGAACGGCCCGCGGGAAACCCGCGACACACCGGCCGGCGGGGAGGGGGAAAAGGCCACCTCCGGTGTTTGGCGTACCTCCCGACCGCTGCCTCAAGACTTTGCCATGCAATGCAGGCGTGAACGCTGATGGCAGGTGCCACTTCTCAGGGTACACCGTCGCGCCGTTCTGCCCACCGGCTTTAGCATCGTCTATCCGCCGACGCTTGCCGTTCTGCTGCACGTGCACGAACGACGGCACGGCCGCCCAGCGCCCGGCGCCGTACTCGCGGTCCATCGCGGCCAGCGACGCCGGAGGAGCAGCCCAGCCCTTCTCGCATTCCTTCAAGCATGATTCCCAAAGAAACTCAGCCTCAGGATCAACCCGTCGCTTGTCCCTGGAACGTTAAAGCGCGGTGGACTCCGCCAACAAGCGGTCTTCAGAAACAGGTTCCGAACTTTCGCACCGCTCCCAGACACCCGTCTCCTCCAATCGCCCCACGATATTGAAGCCGGTCACAAATCTCTGGGCCAGCTGCCAATCCGGCCAACCCATCACCCAAGTCAGAACACAAATCCGCGCGATGTGGGTGTTCTGCGCCACGGCATGTACTGAGGGGCTTTGCCAGAGCCGAAGGGCGCGGGACACCGGCGCCAGCCTTTGACTAAGCTCCTTCAACGCCCCGGCGCAAGACTCGCGCCACTGCCTCAGCCGATTACCACCGGCCCACGCGAACGCAACCGTGGCAAAGGCAGCATACTTCAAATCCACGGGTGCCATGTACTCATCGTCGAATGGCAATCGCCCCGCGCTCGCGAATTCGATGCATTGAGCGAGGTGTGCCCGCTCCCCCACGCCGAGTTCGATAACCGGCGCCAGCGCTAGCCTGTGGTCGAGCACGCCTGCCTGGCGACCCAACACGGCGCTCGCGCGCCCCTTGGAATTTCTGCCCAGAGAACATCCCAGAGGTAGTCCTTCGTCCTGCAGCTCCGCCCAGATGGCGAAATCAACGAATGGCGAAGTATTCAACACGTCTTGCAAGAACGGGATGGGAACGCCCACCAGCCACTCTTCCGGAAAGGACTTCCGAATTTTCACAGCGATGTCCGCCTGGCTCCATCGCACGCCCACGACGCTGGGGCACGCGACCCCACTGGTGACTGCCCCTTCTGCCGCGGCGGGCGGCGCGGCAGCGGGTGCGTTTCAATCGCCCTTGCGGCCGCGCTTGCCGCCGTCGGCCGCGCCCCCGCTCGCGTTCCTCGTGTCGCAAACTACAACGCCGGGTGTTCCGAACATTCGGCGCTAACCGTCGCCTTTCCCGGACCCAGGGCGCCCCCGGACCCGGGCCGCCCCCTTTAAGCTAGCAGGGAAACCAAAAACTGAGACCCGGGCTCCTGGTGCACTTGAGGGCGCAGTGGTTCGACATGCCACACAAGCGCCCCGTCTTGTTGATCACGACGGAACAGACGTGCTTATGCCCGCGAGGGCACGGCTCGGAGCACTCCCCGGCGTTGAACTTGCGACACACCTGGGTTCCGTCTTTCAACCGATCGCCCAACTGCGCGCCATTGCCACCTGTCCGCTGGCTCCGCCCGACGCTCGTCGGCGGCCGCTGCGGCCCGGGAGCTGGCGGTGAGGGCGGGCTCCACATGACCTCGCGAGTCTGCAAGCCCTCGCGGATTATCTTCCCGACGCTCAGCTCGCTGGTGCGGACCCTGTCCGTCCACCAAGCGCGCTCCTCCTCGTCCCGACGCACGACGTTAGGCCGCGCAATCGAGAACGGCATCGCACTGGCGTACTTGACCAAACGGAAATGGTAGGCCATCGCGACATCCAACGGAATCTGCACGAAATCCGTCGTATCCGAAGACGCCTTCTCTGGCGCCCCGGGCGCCGGGTCAATCGGCTTCACCCCAGCGCGCGCGCATGCCACCATGAGAACCTGGTGCAACGCGATATAGGTTTTCAAGTCCTTCGCGGGGTCCGGATCTTCCTCCTCATCGCACACGAATTCGACATCCCCAATGCGCTGCCGCTTCCTGGCAGCCCTCGCGGCATTCAGCAACGTGCGGACCTTCCATACACTCATCATCGTCACCTGGCGCCTGCCGACCATGGGGCCGCGCGCGCGACGCGGTCGCCCCCTCCGCGTGCAATGGGACGCGCCTGCCCAGCTCCCTGCTGATCTTACTGACCAGCGCTTCGGACGGCTCACACTCCGCTGGGTACGCCATCTTATACCGAGCGAAGAACTGCTCGCTCAATTCAGCGAGCTGCGGCGACAGCAATGGGACATCGTCGCTCCCGTCCAAACCGCGCCTCTTCCGGGTCTCGGACTCCCGGGCGGCATCGCACACGGCTTTCCACGCCTGCCGCACTACGCGCTCGAACTGCGGCGCGGGCCAGGCAGGGCCCCCCCCCGCGCAGGCGAAGGCCGCGCCTGGCGCACGCGGGACAGCTGTCCCAGCCTCCTCTCGAGATCCGGCACGCGCTCGAGGATCGGCGCCCACTCGTTCTCGCTCGTGACGGCATGCGCGAAATCGATCAACGTCTCTAGACCCACGGTTTCGACCAGGTGGGTGCGATGCGCTCATCAAACTGATACTTCGCGGCCAGCTCCCTGAATTGTGCAGCGGCGTCGCGAGCGCCGACGCGCCCCGGCAGCGCAATGCCGTCAATTGACAAAGACATACCGAGAACCACACGTGTCGCTCCGCTAAACCTACTCTCTGGACCGCGTTCGAGCCCACCTCGGGGCGCGCATACGCATCCGTTAAGTTTGCATTCGCTGGCAGGCCCACGCGCAACTCCGCGCGTCTCCGCCGCGATGACGTCACCACCTCACGCCGGGGCTGCCCGGCCGCGCAACTTTTCACACGCCGCGCACACCAGGGCTCCCACCGGGAGCGCCGGGAACCACTGCAGATCACTCAATCCATTCTGACATAGGTTCGTCACTGGCCCGAACTCACTGTCCGTCCAGGCTCTGGACTTTTTGAGGCGACGAATTACGGGCATCGCGACGTGATATCGAGGCCCCATAACCTCCCT
>CAUYUJ010014158.1:159727-162227 GCA_963575745.1 Prorocentrum cordatum
TACTACTACTATCTACTACTACTACTACCGACTACTACTACTACTACCTACTACTACTACTACTACTACTACTACTACTACTACTACTACTGCTGCTACTACTACTACTACTACTACTACTACTACTACTACTACTACTACTACTACGACTACTACTACTACTACTACTACTACTACTACTACTACTACTAATAATAATAATGATAATAATAATAATAATAACAACAACCATATGTTTAAAACTGTTCGCGCTCATATGCTCGAGTGTCCAATAATGCGTATTTCCCAAACCCTCGATACCCGCCCTCTTCGTCTTCGATCGAACCCCTTTTGGGGGGTATACCTTTCTTCCCTGCAGGCCGGGCCCCGGCAAGCGGCGGGGCGGCCGCGGACCGTCGGCCTGGCCAGCGGCAGCGCTGATCGGCAGGGCGGCCGCGGACCGTCGACCCGACCCCAAGAGGGACGGACAGGGGACCGACCACGACGACGACGACGACGACGTCGAAGACGACGGCGACGACGACGACAAGCGAAAGCGAGAGCGAGAGAGAACGACAGCAGGGCCACGAAGGGCACGAAGTAGGTCACGAAGGGCGACAGCGGGGACACGAAGGGAATGCGTATGGGGCCACGAAGGGCGCGAACGAGCGGGGGCCACGAAGTGCATATAATGCGGGGCCACAGAAGGCAACTATGGGGCCACTGAGGGCAGCAACTGGGCCACGTGGGACAGTGAGGGGGGCACAAATGGCGACAGCGGGGCCACGAAGGGCATGCACATGGGGCCACAACGGGCGCGACTCCTGGGTGCCTGGGTGTCGGGTGCGCGGCGCTTGGGCAAACTGCAAAAAAATCAAACGCAAGGCCATTCTTCGCAATCAGTAAGTTGCAAGCAAACTTCCAGCGAGAGCGCGACTCCAGAGCGCCGGGAGAGCGATTCCTGAATAAATTGTAAGGAAGTCCAAAGCGAGAGCGCGACTCCTGAATAAAATGCGAGGCGGTATAGGGCGGGAGCGGGGGTCCTGGCTAAATTGTAAGGAAGTTTCAGGCGGGAACCGTTGTTGTTGTAACCCGGGGGCCAAGGGCCCAGTTTGAGCAGGAAGACTTTCCCTGTCAAAAAACAGGGTGCGAGCGTCGAGGGGCACACTTTGATTGAGAAAAACAATCGGCACCGGTGGGGGGGGATAAACAATAAGTATCTTTCAGAAATGAGAACTCAACAACAACAGCACCAACAACAACAACAACAACAGCAGCAGCAACAACAACAACAACAACAACAACAACAACAACAACAACAACAACAACAACAACAACAACAACAACAACAAGGCATAAACACACACTGGCGCACTGGGAGCCAGTGTGCCAGCTCCCGGTTTCGGCTCCGGTGGCGAAAACCCTCACTGGTGCACTGTTGCCGACCCCCCCCCCAGCAACACGGCAACAGAGCAACACACCCCGACAAACAAAAAAAAAGAGGTTCAACCCTTACGGTCGTCGCAGTGTTCCCAACAGGTACATCCAAAGACGTTCCGTGGAGCCGAGTTTCCGCAGCGATCTTCGCTTATACCTGTTCGGAATACTGCGACAACCGTAAGGATGATATTCTCGAAGTAGGAGTCCCAATAACAGTCCTCCTAGGAGTCCTCGTAGGAGTCCTCCTAGTCCTACTAGGAATCTTCATAGGAATCCTAGTAGTCCTACTAAGAATCCTCGTATGAGTCCTACTAAACCTACTAGGAATCCTCGTATGAGTCCTACTAGTCCTACTAGGAATCCTCATGGAAGTCCTACTAGTCCTACTAAGAATCCTCGTAGGAGTCCTACTGGTCCTACTAGGAATCCTCATAGGAATCCTAGTAGTCCTACTAAGAATCCTCGTAGGATTCCTACTAGTCCTACTAAGAATCCCCGTAGGAGTCCTAGTAGTCCTACTAAGAATCCTCGTAGGAGTCCTAGTAGTCCTACTAAGAATCCTCGTAGGAGTCCTACTAGTCCTACTAGGCATCCTCGTATGAGTCCTACTAGTCTTACTAGGAATCCTCATAGGAGTCCTACTAGTCCTACTAAGAATTCTCGTAGGAGTCCTACTAGTCCTACTAGGAATCCTCATAGGAATCCTAGTAGTCCTACTAATAATCATCGTAGGAGTCCCAGTAGTCCTACTAAGAATCCTCGTAGGAGTCCGAGTAGTCATACTAAGAATCCTCGTAGGAGTCCCAGTAGTCCTACTAAGAATCCTCGTAGGAGTCCTAGTAGTCCTACTAAGAATCCTCGTAGGAGTCCTAGTAGTCCTACTAGGAATCCTCGTAGGAGTCCTAGTAGTGCTACTAGGAATCCTCGTAGGAGTCCTAGTAGTCCTACCAGGTATCCTCGTAGGAGTCGTAGGAGTCCTAGTAGTCCTACCAGCAATCCTCGTAGAAGTCCTAGTAGTCCTACTAGGAATCCTCGTAGGAGTCCTAGTAGTCCTACTAAGAGTCCTCGTAGGAGTCCTAGT
>CAUYUJ010014158.1:167227-222227 GCA_963575745.1 Prorocentrum cordatum
GTGGATCCTGAGGAGGAATACCTAAAACTCTTTTGGAGGGGGGGGTACTGGGGAATCCTGAGGAGTCCTCGGGAACCCTGAAGAGTCCTGAGGTGTCCTGAGGAATCCGGACGAATCCAAAGGAACCCTGCTGAGCCCAAAAGAATTGAGGAATCCTAGTATGTGCTGAGGGTTCCTGAAGAGCCCAGCGGAGTCCTGAGAAACCCGAGGGAGATCCTGAAAAATCCGTTGGGGTCCCAAGGGTTCCTGTGGGGTCCTGACGACCCCTGGGGCCTCGGGAGGAATCTTGAGGAAGCCTAAGGGATCCTGAAGAATCCGGACGAATCCTCAGGAGTCCTGATGAGTCCAGAGGAAGCCTAGGGGATCCTGAGGAATCCTGTGGAATCCGGAAGAATGCTAAGGAGTCCTGAGGAATCCTGAGGGGTACCCAGAGAAGATCCTGAGGAATTCTTGGGGCTCCTTCGGGGTCTTCAGGCATCCTAGTGAACCTTGGGGGATCCTAAAGAATCATCGTGGATCCTGAGGAGGAATACATAAAACTCTTTTGGAGGGAGGGGGGTCCTGGGGAATCCGGAGGCGTCCTCGGGAATCCTGAGAAGTCCTGAGGTGTCCTGAGGAATCCTGACGAATCCAAACGGATCCTGCCGAGCCCAGAAGAAGCCTAGGGGATCCTGGGGGATCCTAGTATGTCCTGAGGATTCCTGAAGAGCCCAGCGGAATCCTGAGAAACCCGCGGGAGATCCTGAAGAATCCGTTGGGGTCCCAAAGGTTCCTGTAGGATCCTGAGGACCCCTGGGGCCTCGGGACGAATCCTGAGGAATCCTGAGGGATCCTGAAGAATCCAGACGAATCCTCAGGAGTCCTGATGGGTCCAGAGAAAGCCTTAGGGATCCTGATGAATCCTGTGGAATCCGGAAGAATGCTAAGGAGTCCTGAGGAATCCTGAGGGGTATCCAAAGGGGATCCAGAGGAATCCTTGGGAAACCTAACGAGGCCTTCAGCATCCTGAGAAACCTTGGGGGATCCTGGAGAATCGCTGTGGATCCTGCTCATTTGGAAGGGGGAAGGTCCTGGGGGATCCTGAAGAATCCAGGGGAGTCCTGAGGAATCCTGAGGTGTCCTGAGGAATCCTTGGGGATCCAGAAGAATTCGAACATGTCCTGAAGAATCCTGAGGAGCCCAACGAAATCCTGAGAACCCCATGGGGAGATCCAGTAGAATCCTTGGGCATCCCCAGGATTCCTGCGGGATCCTGAGGAATCCTTGGGACTCGGGGGGAGTCCTGGGGAACCCTGAAGGGTCCCGAGGAATCCTGACGAATCCGAAGGGATCCTGATGAGTCCAGCAGAAGCCTCCGGGATCCTGAGGAATCCTTTTGGGAATCCTTGGGAATCCTGAAGCATGCTAAGGAATCCTGAGGAATCCTGAAGGGCACCCTGAGGGGATCCTGAGGAACCATGGGGAATCCTAAGGTGTCAGTAGGCATCCTGAGGAGACATGGTGGGTCCTGAGGAATCCTGAAGTGTCCTGCGGAATCCTTGGGGATCCTGCGAAGATTGGAAGATATCCTGAACAATCCTGAGGAGTCCAGCGGAATCCTGAGAACTCCATGGGGAGATCCTGCATAATCACCGACAGCCTATTCCCCGCGCCGCGCCCTGCGCGGCCCCTGGCAACTTTCGCGCGCTGCGAATCGCACGCGCCCCGCCGCGGCGCGAAGCGCACGCGGGCGGCCCGCTCCTCCGCGCGCGCGCGCGCGCTCCACCTGCGAACACGGCGCGCGACGGCCCCATCCTCCCACCCATTCCCCCAACCCATACCCCGTCCCCCGACCCCAGAAAGTGTAACGGTGCTCCGGGGGTGCAGAACGACCTTGGGGTGACCAAACCCCCCGAATGGAACGCCTGCGTGAAGAAGGCAAGACCCTGGCGTGGCTCGCCAGTAATGCCGCTCTCCCCACGGGGAAAGCGAACACTGCCGGCGTCCGGCGCCGCCCTCGCCGACCCGAGCACCCCACCGGGGGTCGGGGTACGGCGGGCGTGTTCGCGCGCGCAAAACATGTCGCGCACCTGTCAGACGTTACACCTGGTGATGCGACCGCTGCCAGCGGCCACCAGGGAAGGAAGGCCCCCTCCCCGCACGCGCTGACCTGCGCGGCGTTCTCGCACCTGCGACGCACACGTTCGGCCGACCCGAGGCAGGACCCCTCGCAGCCGGTGCGCATCGCCTCTTGCACGACGAAGTCCACGCCGGCGCCCATCCCAAATTCTCCCCGGTAACCCCACCGGGGCCCAGGGTGCGGTGGGTGGGAAACAAACCAACAGCAACCGCTGTCGCCAACGCGCTTTGCTCGCACGATCCAATTGCGCGCTCTGATGCGCGCAGTCCCTGCGAGCGCGCGCGGGCGTCCCCTTCTGTCATGATTATGGTTCCCTGACCCGAGCCTCCCCGAGCCTAAAGTCAACGCATAATCACCGACAGCCTATTCCCCGCGCCGCGCCCTGCGCGGCCCCTGGCAACTTTCGCGCGCCGCGAATCGCACGCGCCCCGCCGCGGCGCGAAGCGCACGCGGGCGGCCCGCTCCTCCGCGCGCGCGCGCGCTCCACCTGCGAACACGGCGCGCGACGGCCCCATCCTCCCACCCATTCCCCCAACCCATACCCCGTCCCCCGACCCCAGAAAGTGCAACGGTGCTCCGGGGGTGCAGAACGACCTTGGGGTGACCAAACCCCCCGAATGGAACACCTGCGTGAAGAAGGCAAGACCCTGGCGTGGCTCGCCAGTAATGCCGCTCTCCCCAACGCTGCTCTGGCTCCGCGTTTCTGCACCCCCAACGCTGTTCTGGGTCCGACGCCGCTCCGCAATCGCGCGTCGATGTACACGGCGCCCCGTGTCTGAGGCATGCCCGTGCCCCGCGGCTGGGCCCGCGCTCACCTCTCCTGCGCGGACTCCTTCTTTACGGCGAATCCACTGAGCCTGGCGCGGCACGCTGCACGCCGCGGCCCACCCCCCGCGAATTGCCCTCGCGGAACGCGCCTTCCGCGCGCCGTAGCACCCAACGCCACGCGTCTAGTAAGCACCCGCGCCACGCGGCCGGGTCCACTCTCACCTCGCCGGTACGAAAACCATTCTCCCGGGCGAAGCTATCCTCGCCGAGCCGCCTGGCACCGCGCGAGTGGACGACTCGGGGGAAGGCCGCCCCCGCGCGCGTACGGCGCGCCGTGAGATCCCGTCCGACCAGTTGCTTTTCGAGTCTACCCACTCGAGCCAGGTGGACATGTCGCAGTGAAACTGGCGCGACACGCTGCACGGCGCGTCCCCCCGCGATTTGCCCTCGCGGCGCGCGCCTTGAAGAAATTCATAAGCTTGACGCTCCGGTCCAGGGTAGCATGGTCGCACCTGCCACTCACGAAGCTGTGGAGAGCGCTCGTGTTGTCAAGCACCCACAGGATGCGCCTCCCTCGGCACCTCCGCGCCTCTTGCGCCAGGACAATGGGGACCATGGCCCCCTCACAGAGGGCGATCGGATTCGCGCCCCTCTCCCGGTCCGCCGGCGAGAAACCCCACTCCGCGAGTATGGCATCGTCGAATACACACCATCCTCCCACACGCTCCCCTGTCAAGCAATCGACCAGGAGGTAGCCGCCTGTGGGCGCGGTCGCCCCGTCAGCCCGCGCGTCGCTTGCGATCACAATCAGCGGACACGAGGGCGGGCTCACGTCGACGCTTCTCTTCGGGGCAAGGTCTATTACAAATTCGAAGTAATCGAAGCACCGCCGAATCGCGTGGGATAACGCCCACGGAGGCGCGTCAGTGTACTGCCTCTGCTTCAGCGGCGCCATCGCGGCGCTGCCGACGCCGTTGAACATCGCGGAGGACGACCACTGCAGAATGCCCCGGAGCTTCGAGGCCTCCGCTGGTGTCAGGCTGTTCCGCGCACGGTGCTCCGCGAGCAGGCCTTTGATTTTGTCAATCATGCTGGCCTTCGGCCAAAAGGAGACCACCCCTCTGCCTTCAAAAACCCGAGACACGTCGTGATCGACTCCCAAGAATGCCCCAGTGGCGGCCATGCGCTGCTGCTTCGCGCTGGCATTCGGGGTACCCAACTCCGAAAACAAGACGTTGAGTAAAGCCTGTCCCGAGCCTTTCGCCAATCCGAGGTCCCCAAGACTGCCATCATCGACATACATTGTGTGCAACAATGCCGCCACGCGCCTGGCAGCGGCTTCCAGAAAGGCAGACCACCGCATGAAATTCATAACACTCGACGACAAGCCGAACAGCATGGCGAATGCAGTCAAGTATCGCCACTCCCCGCTGCGCGGTTCCCGCGCCGCAATGACGTTATATCGCAGCTGCGCGGGATTGACCGGCACGGACCTGTATGCGTCCGGCAGGTCCTCGCCTCCAGTCTCAAGGGTTAAGCCCTCATCGGCAAAGCCTCCCGCCGCAGCTTCCTGCCTGAGGGCGCACGCCAAACACCGGGCCGGACCACGCCCCTTGGACACCGGAGGGGCCCACTAGGCCCACACGAACGGACCCGGGGGAACGGCCCGCGGGAAACCCGCGACACACCGGCCGGCGGGGAGGGGGAAAAGGCCACCTCCGGTGTTTGGCGTACCTCCCGACCGCTGCCTCAAGACTTTGCCATGCAATGCAGGCGTGAACGCTGATGGCAAGTGCCACTTCTCAGGGTACACCGTCGCGCCGTTCTGCCCACCGGCTTTAGCATCGTCTATCCGCCGACGCTTGCCGTTCTGCTGCACGTGCACGAACGACGGCACGGCCGCCCAGCGCCCGGCGCCGTACTCGCGGTCCATCGCGGCCAGCGACGCCGGAGGAGCAGCCCAGCCCTTCTCGCATTCCTTCAAGCATGATTCCCAAAGAAACTCAGCCTCAGGATCAACCCGTCGCTTGTCCCTGGAACGTAAAAGCGCGGTGGACTCCGCCAACAAGCGGTCTTCAGAAACAGGTTCCGAACTTTCGCACCGCTCCCAGACACCCGTCTCCTCCAATCGCCCCACGATATTGAAGCCGGTCACAAATCTCTGGGCCAGCTGCCAATCCGGCCAACCCATCACCCAAGTCAGAACACAAATCAGCGCGATGTGGGTGTTCTGCGCCACGGCATGTACTGAGGGGCTTTGCCAGAGCCGAAGGGCGCGGGACACCGGCGCCAGCCTTTGACTAAGCTCCTTCAACGCCCCGGCGCAAGACTCGCGCCACTGCCTCAGCCGATTACCACCGGCCCACGCGAACGCAACCGTGGCAAAGGCAGCATACTTCAAATCAACGGGTGCCATGTACTCATCGTCGAATGGCAATCGCCCCGCGCTCGCGAATTCGATGCATTGAGCGAGGTGTGCCCGCTCCCCCACGCCGAGTTCGATAACCGGCGCCAGCGCTAGCCTGTGGTCGAGCACGCCTGCCTGGCGACCCAACACGGCGCTCGCGCGCCCCTTGGAATTTCTGCCCAGAGAACATCCCAGAGGTAGTCCTTCGTCCTGCAGCTCCGCCCAGATGGCGAAATCAACGAATGGCGAAGTATTCAACAAGTCTTGCAAGAACGGGATGGGAACGCCCACCAGCCACTCTTCCGGAAAGGACTTCCGAATTTTCACAGCGATGTCCGCCTGGCTCCATCGCACGCCCACGACGCTGGGGCACGCGACCCCACTGGTGACTGCCCCTTCTGCCGCGGCGGGCGGCGCGGCAGCGGGTGCGTTTCAATCGCCCTTGCGGCCGCGCTTGCCGCCGTCGGCCGCGCCCCCGCTCGCGTTCCTCGTGTCGCAAACTACAACGCCGGGTGTTCCGAACATTCGGCGCTAACCGTCGCCTTTCCCGGACCCAGGGCGCCCCCGGACCCGGGCCGCCCCCTTTAAGCTAACAGGGAAACCAAAAACTGAGACCCGGGCTCCTGGTGCACTTGAGGGCGCAGTGGTTCGACATGCCACACAAGCGCCCCGTCTTGTTGATCACGACGGAACAGACGTGCTTATACCCGCGAGGGCACGGCTCGGAGCACTCCCCGGCGTTGAACTTGCGACACACCTGGGTTCCGTCTTTCAACCGATCGCCCAACTGCGCGCCCTTGCCACCTGTCCGCTGGCTCCGCCCGACGCTCGTCGGCGGCCGCTGCGGCCCGGGAGCTGGCGGCGAGGGCGGGCTCCACATGACCTCGCGAGTCTGCAAGCCCTCGCGGATTATCTTCCCGACGCTCAGCTCGCTGGTGCGGACCCTGTCCGTCCACCAAGCGCGCTCCTCCTCGTCCCGACGCACGACGTTAGGCAGCGCAATCGAGAACGGCATCGCACTGGCGTACTTGACCAAACGGAAATGGTAGGCCATCGCGACATCCAACGGAATCTGCACGAAATCCGTCGTATCCGAAGACGCCTTCTCTGGCGCCCCGGGCGCCGGGTCAATCGGCTTCACCCCAGCGCGCGCGCATGCCACCATGAGAACCTGGTGCAACGCGATATAGGTTTTCAAGTCCTTCGCGGGATCCGGATCTTCCTTCTCATCGCACACGAATTCGACATCCCCAATGCGCTGCCGCTTCCTGGCAGCCCTCGCGGCATTCAGCAACGTGCGGACCTTCCATACACTCATCATCGTCACCTGGCGCCTGCCGACCATGGGGGGCCGCGCGCGCGACGCGGTCACCCCCTCCGCGTGCAATGGGACGCGCCTGCCCAGCTCCCTGCTGATCTTACTGACCAGCGCTTCGGACGGCTCACACTCCGCTGGGTACGCCATCTTATACCGAGCGAAGAACTGCTCGCTCAATTCAGCGAGCTGCGGCGACAGCAATGGGACATCGTCGCTCTCGTCCAAACCGCGCCTCTTCCGGGTCTCGGACTCCCGGGCGGCATCGCACACGGCTTTCCACGCCTGCCGCACTACGCGCTCGAACTGCGGCGCGGGCCAGGCAGGGCCCCCCCCCGCGCAGGCGAAGGCCGCGCCTGGCGCACGCGGGACAGCTGTCCCAGCCTCCTCTCGAGATCCGGCACGCGCTCGAGGATCGGCGCCCACTCGTTCTCGCTCGTGACGGCATGCGCGAAATCGACCAACGTCTCTAGACCCACGGTTTCGACCAGGTGGGTGGCGATGCGCTCATCAAACTGATACTTCGCGGCCAGCTCCCTGAATTGTGCAGCGGCGTCGCGAGCGCCGACGCGCCCCGGCAGCGCAATGCCGTCAACTGACAAAGACATACCGAGAACCACACGTGTCGCTCCGCTAAACCTACTCTCTGGACCGCGTTCGAGCCCACCTCGGGGCGCGCATACGCATCCGTTAAGTTGGCATTCGCTGGCAGGCCCACGCGCAACTCCGCGCGTCTCCGCCGCGATGACGTCACCACCTCACGCCGGGGCTGCCCGGCCGCGCAACTTTTCACACGCCGCGCACACCAGGGCTCCCTCCGGGAGCGCCGGGAACCACTGCAGATCACTCAATCCATTCTGACATAGGTTCGTCACTGGCCCGAACTCACTGTCCGTCCAGGCTCTGGACTTTTTGAGGCGACGAATTACGGGCATCGCGACGTGATATCGAGGCCCCATAACCTCCCTTACCCGGGTAGCCCTCCCAGGCTCAGACTGCACGTACCCGATCGCGCCCCGCGGCTCGGGCGACGGGCCCACGGCTCGCGACGCGCGCGCGGATGATCCCTCCGCAACCTGCCTGACTGGCGGCGCGCAGTGCGCTGGCGCGCCATCTGAGCCCTTTACGTCACATTCACCCAACTCCGCGCCCTGCGCTGCCTCGTCACCTGGAAGCGCGGTCACCGCGCGACCGGCGCAGTCAACTCCCCGCGCTTGGAACGCGGCCGGGCCTGCACGGGTTGCGTCTCCCGGCCGCACCGACACTTCATCTCCCCTGGACCTGGGGATGGAGACAGCCTCCAATGCCGCCCACGCCCGGGCACAATACCGCTGGGCCGCGCGATCGACCCGCGGTTCGCCCTGCGCGGCCCGCAATGGCAACCGACGCCGGACTGGCGCGCGCTCCCGCCTCTGCTGGTCGCTTGTTTTTGCCGGCAACTTTCGGCGCTCTGCGTGGACTCGCAGGCGCAGGCAACGCGTTCCCACGCAAACCGCCCGGCGCTTTACCGCGCCCCCCCCGCTTTGCACGCGGTGCCCCCGACGCGAGGGTTTGCGCAGCGCGCGCACGCGCGCCCGGCGCTTCGGCGCCCGCCCCCCCCCTCACCGCTCTTACCCGCGGCGCCCCCGTCGGCAGGACCCCGACAATTGGGTGGAGGCGCGCCCGGCGCTTTACCGCGCCCCACCCGCTGTCCACGCGGGGCCACGATTATCCGGAGAAACTTCTGCCGCCTCAACTCCTCGACGACCGACGGGGGCAAGAACGCGGCCTTCTCACGAACGGTCGACACCGCCACCCGCTGCTGCGCCTCTTTCTCTAGGTCGGCCAACATTACTTTTCCTGGCGCAGAACTCGCCCAGCATCGCACTTGCTCCCACTGCACTGGGGCCTCCAGATCGGTCCGCAGGCACGACAACACTCCGGCCATGTGCAGGCGCGTGCACATCTCGGCTTGCCGCCGACGCGCATTATACACGATCGGCATCTGGTTCCGACGGGAGTTGTCTCCCCCCTCCGTCCAACCGCCCGAGATGACTCGGGCTTCCCAGTCCAATTGTATCGCGCTCGCCCATGTAGGCCCAGCCCGGCGCAAACTGTACGAAGTCACAAGATCCAACTGGGAATCGTCCGCTAGCGAGCCTCGGAATACTTCCTTCAGCGATCGGTTAAAGGCACCCAACTTCACCGGCGCGCCGGAAACTGGATCGAAGACGAGCCCCGTCGGCACAGCCCTTCCTGCTCGATCTTCCCGCGCCGCCAACTTGTGCCAACCATCCCACAAGGCGTCAGCGGCGGACCGCGCGCCACCTAGCCGCCTCGGCAAGCACCAATCGAACGAAGGTCGCCCCTGTCGCTTTCCCTGCTTCCCCCTCGATGCGCGGAACCAGCAAAAATAAACAGACTTCTCTAAAGGCCTAGAGCGCAGCAGGTGCGTGTACCTCACCCACGCGAATACCACCGCCAGCATCCCAGCCGCGAGCATGACTTGCCCAGGCGTTCTCGCGCCATCCAGGAAATCGATCACATGGTAAATCATCTCGGGTTCGACGACAGTGGCCTGGGCCGGCGGTGCTACGGTTCCACTGCCTGGATCACGTGGCACAGGGCGAAACGCATCGTCCAGGCAGAAAGGCGCTTTCAAATGTACGCACATCCACTTCAAGGCGTTCCAGATCCTGACGCCGGACGTCCGTGCGATCGAGAGCTTATGCACGAACTCGGCGACTGCCATGGGTTGCCGCGCCAGACTCGTCGCCGGCTGCCCTTGCCGGCCCGCCCACTCGGCCCACTGCCCCCACACGCGCAAGGCCGTGCGCAGCGTCCCGGATTCGAAATTACTCAGCCTAAACACTGCCGCGGACGAGACGTCGGCGAGCATCTCGGCCTGCGCCTCCTGCAACCCCTGCCCGAGGCCGCTTTCCGGGCGCCATTCAAGCGACACTCGAACTGCGCTGACCGCCAGCTGAACGCGCCCCTCACGCTCTGCCGCCTCCGTCGCCACTGCGGCACAGCGTCTCGGCCGACCGCGGCGCGCGGCGGTAGGCCCACGCCCTTTCCCCGCCGCGGCCCCCGCGCTCACGGCGGGCGCGGCGGCCGCCGCCGCGCCGCCAAATCGCCCCTCCGCGCAAATGCCATGCGCGGGCACCAGCCACGGCGTCACCCGCGCCACGTCCCGAGCCACGGCCCAGGCCGTGGGCACTCCACACTGCTCCGCCTCGTCCGTCGAGCAAAACAAATGCGCTAAATCGCCAGCCGACTCCAGTCCCTCTCTCTGCACGAGCGCAGAAAGGGACTCGCGCTCGGAGGAATCGACCCTCCAATCTAAGAACTCTTCGATGAAGAGCTCTCCGCGCTGCGGCCATCAAGCAGCACACAAGCAAGAAACAAACCAACAGCAACCGCTGTCGCCAACGCGCTTTGCTCGCACGATCCAATTGCGCGCTCTGATGCGCGCAGTCCCTGCGAGCGCGCGCGGGCGTCCCCTTCTGTCATGATTATGGTTCCCTGACCCGAGCCTCCCCGAGCCTAAAGTCAACGCAGAAGCACTTGGGATCCCAAGGAATCCTGGGGGATCCTGAAGAATCCTGGGGGCTCCAGAAGGAGCCTGAGGAATCCTGGAGGATCCAGAGGAATCCTCGTGAATCCCGCGGAGTGGCTCCAGAGGAATGCCGAGGAATCCTGGGGGATCCCAAAAAATCCTTGGAGATCCTAGAGAGTCCGAAAGGGCCCTCAGAAATCCAAAAATTCCTGCGGGATTTTCGGAAATCCAAGGGACACCTCTGGAAACGTGCCAGGAATGCCGACCCCTTCTCCGGCCCCGTAGGGCACCTTGCGCTGCCGCCCCAGTGCCATCCCCTTCTCCGGCCCCATGGGGCAAGCCCTCGGTTGTTGGAGCTCTGCTTACCCTTCAAGATAAGCACTTGAGTTTTGAGATAAGACGAAGATCTAAACAACAAGCCAGGGCCGGTGTCAACGCCTTACCGAAGAACAACTACAACAACAACAACAACAACAACAACAACAACAACAACAACAACAACAACAACAACAACAACAACGACGACGACGACGACGACGACGACGACGACGACAACAACAGCAACAACAACAACAACAACACCGCTCGAGACTTTTTCCTTTTTTACTCAGGGCCGGTGCTCTTGCTCGCTGCCGAAAGCTGCCGTCCCGACAAACCCAGCGCTACCGCTCGAGACTTCCTCCCGTTTTACCTTGGACTGGCGCGCTACTCTTTCTCTCATCGGCGCCGCCCCCAGCAACAACGAGGCTCCCGCTCGAGAGTTCCTCCCCATTTTACTCAAGGCGGTGCTCCTCCTCGCCGCCGAAAACCTCCGTCCCGACAAAACCAGCGCTCCCGCCCGAGCTTTCCTCCCGTTTTACGCTGGATACTCTCTTTTGAACTGGCGCCGCTCCCAGCAAGAACAACGCTCCCGCTCGAGGTTTCCTCCCTTTTTCCTCAAGACCGTGCTATTCCTCGCCGCCGACAGCCCCCGTCCTGACAAAAACACGGCTCCCGCTCGAGACCTCCTCCCTTCTTACTCAAGGCGGTGTTCCTCTTCGCCGCCGACAACCTCCGTCCCAATAAAACCGACGTTCCCGCTCGAAAATTCGTTTTGTTTTACGCTGGACTAGCGCCCTACTCTCTTCAGCATTGGCGTCGCTCCCAGCAACAACAACGGCCCTGCTCGAGACGTCCTCCACTTCTATTCAGGGCCAGGTCCTTGCCTCGCCGACAGCCCCCATCCCCACCGAGGCAATCCTCTCGTTCGATACTTCGTTGTGCTTTACCCTTGGCTAGGGCTCCACTGGCGGTCTCGCATCGGCGCAGCAAGGGGCGGGCATGCGTTGTCGAGGCGGGATATGTTGAAATTCCTCGGAGGAGGTGTTTGCAAGACCTCATTGGGACGGAGATCTGGGAATGGGAACAACGGACCCCGCTATAAAACCATACTCCCCCATGATTGGGATGGTTATCATGATGGTCGCATGCTTCGTGTGCAAGCGTCGCGCGTGAGGATACAATGATTGTTGTTGTTGGTGTTGGTGTTGGTGTTGGTGTTGCTGTTGCTGTTGTTGTTGTTGTTGGTGTTGGTGTTGTTGTTGTTAATGGTGTTAATGCTGCTGCTGTTGTTGTTTGTTGCCATCGACCCACCCGCGACCCACCCGCGACCCACCACGCGGCCCAACCCGCGGCCCAACCCGCAACCCACCCCGCGACCCACCCCGCGACCCACCCGCGACCCACCCCGCGACACATCCCGCGACCCACCCCGCGACCCACCCCGCGACCCACCCCGCGACCCACCTGCGACCCAACACGCGACCCACCCGCAACACACACGCGACACACCCGCGACCCATCCGCGACCCACCCCGCGACCCACCCCGCGACCCGCCCCCACCCCCACCCCGCGACCCACCCGCGACCCACCCGCGACCCACCCGACGACCCACCCCGCGACCCCCCGCGACCCACCCCGCGACCCACCCTCAAAGGAGGAAAAACCACCTGGACCCGACAATTGACGTTTACGAAAACGGCCCTGGGCGTTGACTAAACAGCTCTGCCCTGTTCGATTCATTCCTTGTGTGCGTTTACTAAACGGCTTCGCTTGCCGAGGTGATTATTATGGGGTGGATTGTCTGCCCTCTTCACCCGCGGATCACCCGCGACCCACCTGCGACCCATTTGCGAACCACCCGCGACCTACCCACATGGGTTTAACGAAAAAATCGGCGCCTGCGGCGGGCTCGTTGTATAAGTTGTGAAACTTTGGCGCCTGAGGCGGGCTTCTCCAGAGTCTCGCAAACTGCCGACGTCCCCACCGCCCCCTCACTCTTATCCGCATCTGCAGGGTGCTACGTATGCGTTCGTTTGGAGGCCCCGTGGAGCGTCTTGAGGACCACTTTGGCCGTCTTGAGGCCATCTTGGGCCCTCTTTGGGCGCTCTCGGGCCGTCTAGGGCCGAACATGGCCGAAACTTGTGCCAGTAGATCTGGGCCCGCAATGGCCAACCCCCGCACACTCCCCCGTGTTATTTCTCCCGGCTAACGGATCGCGACGCTAAGCGCGCTTTCCTTCACCTGGGTCCGCCGAAGCCAACCCCCTTACACTCCCCCTTGTCATCTCTCCCAGCTAACGGGTCGCGACGCTACGCGCGCTTTCTGTCTGGGTACCCTCGTCGACCGTCCGCGAACACCCTTTTGGGCCGTCTTGAATGGATTGTGCCGTCTCGGGCCCTCTCGGGCCCCCCTGGGGCCCTCGTAGCCCCCTGGAGGACCTCCTGAAGGGCCCCTGGAAAGGCCGTCTTGAAGGGATTGGGCCGTCTGTGGGGCCCTCGAATCGGGGCCCTCTGGGGCCTTCTTGGGAACATTCTTCTAATGCCATCTTGGGGCTCTCTTGGGAACATGTTTGGGCCCCCAGGGGCCTCTCTTGGGACATCGTGAAGCTCTCTGAGGGCGTCTTGGAGCCCTCTTGAGACGTCTTGGGTCAGTCTTGGGGGCCTCTTGTGCCGTCTTGGGGCGATCCTGGGTGCCTGTTGGGCCGTTATGGACTCTGTGAAAACCAAAGAAGCAGATATGGTAAAAAAATGCATGTTTACCCTGGGGCGTCGTTTTTGAGGCCTCGTGGAGCGTTTTGAGAGCCTCTTTGGCTGCCTTGAGGCCGTTCTGGTTCCTCTTTGAGCGCTCTCGGGCTGCCTTTGGGCTCCCTGAGGCCTCCCTTGGGCCATTACACCTGGACCGGCACGGTAACAGGAAAAGCGCATCAGAGACGTGCCCGAAATGGCTCGCTCGTGGCACCGCTCGCATTTGGGAGCCCCTGTGTTAAGAGTTGTTTGCATCACCGCTCGCTGTTGGAAACCTTGGTGTTCAGAGCTTTTGACGTTACCGCTCGCTCTTGGAAACCTCGGTGTTAAGAGCTTGTCACGTCACTGTTCGCCGTTGGTAACGTCACAGTTCGCTCTGGGGAGCCTTGGTGTGAAGAGCTTGTCACGCCACTATGGGCTCTTGTGAGCCTTGGTGTTCAAAGCTTTTTACGTCACCGCTCGCTCTGGGGAGCCCTGGTGTTCTAAATTGCTTACGTCACGTCCCCGCTCGTTCTGGGGAGCGCTGGTGTTACGAGCTTGCCGTCTCCGGGCCTTCTTGGGGGTCCTGTTGGGGCCCTCTTGGATGTGGCCGTCTTGGAGCTTTCCTTGGCGCCTCTCGGGGCCCTGTTGGGACCCTCATGTGGCCCACTTTGGGCTCTCTTGGAACCCTCTAGGCGCCCTCTTGGACCGTCTTGGGGCCCTCTGGGGCCTTCGGAAGATCTTGGGGGCCTCTTGGGCCGTCCTAGGCCGTCGGAAGCCCGACAAGGCGAGAACCCGAAGAACTCTAAAAAAACTTATGGAAATACATGTTTTTGCCTCCTCGGGGTCCTGTTGGGGCCCTGTTGGGCTCTCTCAGGGCCCTCTTGAGCCATCTTGGGGCTCTTTTGGGCGGCTTGGGGCGTCCTGGAGGCCTTTGGCCATCTTTGGACTCTCTTGGGGGCCTCTGGGGGCCCGCTTCGGACTCTCTTTGGGGCTCTCTTCGGGCCGTCTTGGGGGCCCTCTTGGGCCGCCCTCTGTGGCCGTCTGGGGGCCTTCTTGGACTGTCGTTTTCCAGTTTGGGTGCCTCGTGGGCCGTCCAAGGACGCTCTTCGGAGCCTCTTGGACCGTTTTGGGCCGTTCTGGATCCGAAAGACGAGAATCACAACAAGTATTTAACGCCATCGAAACATGAATGATTTTCCTCTGTGGGCCCTTCTGGGAAGCCTCTTGGAGGCCCCTTGAGACTATCGGGACCCTCTTGGGTTGTCTTGGAAGCCTTCGGCCGTCTTGGAGCTTTGCTGGGGGCCTCTTGGGGCTCTCTTAAGAGCTTCTTGGGCCCTCTTGGGGCTACCTTGGGGCCGTCTTGGTGCCCTCGGGCCATTGGAGCCGCCCTGTAGCCGTTTCCTTTGACAAAAATGATATGGGAACTGGCCATTCGACTTTTTCCCCCCTACCCCCCTACCCCGGAACCCTTCCCTAAAGTGCTTCGCCCCACCAACACGTCATCGCTCGTGCCTCGCTCGTTCTGTTACTTGAGCCGGCACGGGAACGGGAAGAGCGCTAGAGGAACTTGCCCGAGATGGCTCACAACACCGTTAGCTCTTGGGAACCTTGGTGTCAGAGCTTGTTCCGTCACCGCTCTCTGTTGGGAGCCCTTATGTTCAGAGACTTTTACGTTGCCGCTCGCTTTGGGGAGCCTTGCTTTAAGAGTTCTGTACGTCACCGCGCTCTGGTGAGCCTTGGTGTTAAGAGCTTGTTATGTCAACGCTCGCTGTTGGGAGCCCTGGTGTTACTTGGCATCTCGGGGGCGTCTTGGTGGTCTTTTGGGCCGTCCTTTTGGGCCGTTTTGGGACCCTCTAGGGCCACCTTGTGACCCTTTTGGGCCGTCTTGGGGCGTCTTGAAGACCTTTGGCCGTCTTGGGGCTCTCTTGAGGGCGTCTTGGTGCCCTCTTGGAGGTCTCTTTGGACCCTCTTCGGGTATCAGGGGCCCTCTTGGCTTGTTTTGGGGCCCTCTTGGGCCGTCTTGAGGCCCTCTTAAAAAGTTGTCGAACCCTTTGGGGGGTCTCTTGGGCCGTCTTGGGACGATCTTTGGAGGCTTGTGGGCTGTCTTGGGCAGTTCTTTGCCCGCAAAAGCGAGAACCCGGAAAACCATCAAAAACCATAGAACAATCAATGAATGTTGCCTCTTGGGGCCCTCTTGGGAAGCCTCTTGCAGGCCTCTTGGGGCGTCTCGGGGCCCTCTTGGACCGTCTTGGGGCCGTCTCATGCCATCTTGGAACGATCTTGGAAGGTCTTCGGGTCTCTTGGAGCGCTCTTGAGCCGTCTTGGAGCCGTCTTGGACCTCTCTTGGGCCGTCTTGGGGGTATCTTGGACCGTCCTGGACGTCTCTTTGGCCGTCTTGGGGGCCTCTTGAGGGGGGGGGCGCTTTAGACCTATGTCCCCGCTCCTCTCCCCTCCTTTACACTCCTCCCTGAACCGCTACGCCCCAACTCAACGTCATGACTCGTACCTCACTCTTTTCGTCACCTGGGCCGGCACGGGAACGGAAAGAGCGCTTCAGATACATGCACGAGATGGATCATGGCACCGTTCACTCTTGGGAGCCTTGGCTTGGTGTTCAGAGCTTTTCACGTCACTGGTGGCTGTTGGGAGCCCTTGTGTTCAGGGATGATTACGTTGCCGCTCGCTCTTGGGAGCCTTGCTGGTAATAGCTTTTTACGTCACCGTTCGCTCTTGGGAGCCTTGGTGCTATCAGCCTGTTACTACCGCTCGCTCTTGGGAGCCTTGGTGTGAGGAGCTTTGCACGTCAATGTGAGCTCTTTGGAGCCTTGGTGTTAAGAGCTTGTTACGTTACCGCTCGCAGTTGGGAGCCTTGGTGTTCAGAGCTTGACACGTCAGTGTGCAATCTGGGGAGCCTTGGTGTTAAGAGCTTTTGGCGTCACCGCTCGCTCTTGGGAGCCTTAGTGTGACGAGCTTGTTACGTCACTGTGAGCTCTTCGGAGCCTCTGTTCTTTGGCGTCGCTAAGCTTCTCGGGGGTCTTTGGGGGGCCCTCTAGGGACGTCTTGGGGCCCTCTTGAGCCGTCTTAGGGCCCTTTTGGGCCGTCTTGGAGGCCTTTGGCCGTCTTGGGGCTCTCTTGGGTGCCTCTTGGGGTCCTCTTGGGAGCCTTCTGGGGCCTTCTTGGGACCCTCTTAGGATGTCTTCGGGCCCTCTGGGGTAGCCTTCGGACGATCTTTGGGGCCGTCTTGGGCCGTCCCGGAGTCTTCTGGGCTCGACAAAGTAAGATCCGAAAAAACCTTCGAGACCTACAAGCAATGTCGTCGGCTTCCTGAGGCCCCCGCGGGGGGGTCCTCCAGAGGGCCTCTGGGGCGCCGTCTTGGGGCCCCCCATGACCGTCTTGAGGCCAGCTTGCGCAATCATCTCTTCGAACGATCTTGGACGGCTCTCGGCTCGCTTGGAGCGCTCCTGGGCCGTCTTTCGGGGGTGCGCAAGCACGAATCAGCGATCCACGGATTTGGTGCGCGGTCGCCAAATCCATGGATCGGGGGAGGTGCCCTTCCCAAAACACGGCCGGTGCCGCGTCGCTCGGCGGCGGAAATCCGCGACTTCCCATGGAAACGAGACCCGTCGCAAATCCACACGCACCGAATCCATGTTTGCGATCGCCTGAGCCTTGGAGCCCTCTGGGGAGGCCCTCTTCGGGGCATCGTGGGCCGTCCCGGAGAGCTCCTCTCGGGTCGTCTTGGGGGGCGGGGGCGCGCGTGGCGCCCGGGTGCCCGCTCCTCGCCCCTCCCCTGGGCCCCTCCCCTGGAGCGTTTTTTTTGTTTCCGGCGACCATCGGCATTATAAAGGAGGGGGGGGGGCGGGGCCAGGAGGGGGGTATAATAGTAATGTAACGCCTCCCCCCCGCCGTGCGCACGGCGGCAGTGCCCGGAGCGCACTGCTGGGGGGGGGGAGGGGCGTTACGCTATAGGGGGGGGGAAGGGGGGCGGGGGGCTATAATGCCCAATCTGCCCCAAGCATGTTTTTTACATCCACGTCAACGCCTCCAAATCCTTGGTTCGACCGAGGAGGCTAGCCCGCAGCGGCGGGAGATGCGGGCTCGAATTCAAGAAGATCAGGAGGAGAGCCGCACGACCACAGGGCAGCCTCCTCCCACGAGGAGGCTGCCCTTCGGCCGAGCGGCACGTCCTTCAACATTAGAAACACGCTTCTAGAGTTGGGTCGGACATGTCCTCCTGCAGGCGGATGTTTGACGAAAAATGGAAATTGTCAGACAAGTCGTCGAAAGTAGCCAGAGATAGTAGAAACATCGTCCCCTGACTTGTTTGTTGGACTATTTTTGGACATTCCACCTGTAGAGGGACATGCCGGACTTAACACCTGGAGAACTTCGCCCCACCAGAACTCGTGTTTAGCTCTTTCAGTCACTTGCTTGGCACGGGGACGGAAAGCGCTCGTACTTTCTGTGAGGGTGCGAGATCGCCTTGCTCAGTGTCGCGTGCGTCATACCAAAAAAAGACACCACCAACCTTGCACAAATCAATGAATATGGCTTCTCCAGACCTTCTTGGGGGTCCTTCGGACTGCCCTGAGGCCCTTTCGAGTCGTCCTGGGGCCCTGTTGGGCCGTCTTGGGGTGCTTGGGCCTTGGGGCCCTCTCGGGGCCCTCTGGGGCCTTCTTGGGGACCTCCTAATGCCATCTTGGGGCTCTCTTGGGCATATTTTCGTGTCCTTAGGGGCCTCTCGTGGGCCGTCGCGGAGCTCTCCGTGGCCGTCTTGGAGCCGTCTCGGGTCCGTCCTTGAGGGCCTGTTGTGCATGTTGGGCCAATCCTGGGTTCCTGTTGGGCCATTGTGAACCCTGTGAAGACCAAGGGAGCAGATAAGCTAAAAATCCACTTTTCCCCAAGGGAGTGGGACGATGTCTGCCTCTGGGGCGTCCTTTTGGAGACCTCGTGGAGCGTCTGAGAGCCATCCTGAGCCATATTTTAGCGCTCTCGGGCCGTCTCCGGGCCCTGAAGGCACTCTTGGGCCGTCTTGGGGCCCTCTGAAGCGCTCTTGGGGCTGACCTGGGCCGTCTGGGGCCGAACATGGCCGAAAATTATGCCATGAAATCTGGGTCACCAGTGGCCAGCCCTGTCACACTCCCCCTTGGGATTTATCCGACTAACGGATGGCGACGCTACACTCCCCCATGTTATTTCCCCCTGCTAACGGATCGCAGCGCTACGCGCGCTTTCCGTCGTCTGCCGCCCCCTGGTGATTCTTCACAGCGCACAACCTGCCAAACTTTTGGATAATTGTTGTTCTTGTCTAAAGAACTCTCCATGGGGTCTCAGCCCAACCCGCCGGCCACCCAGAAAATCTGCCTGTTGTGGCTTTTCCCGCCAAAGGCTGCTCCTGGATGGCCTCCAAGACGGACAAGATGTCCCAAAATGGCCTCCAAGCCCGACCAAGAAGCCACCAAGACGGCCCAGTATGGCTCCAAGATAGCCCAAAACAGCCCCAAAGGGCTTCCAGGGGGGGCCCAAACCAAACATGCTTCTTAGGCTTACAATGGTTTTAACACTCTCGCCTTTTCGAGCTTCCGACGCTCCAGGACGGGCCCAAAGGCCCCCAAGATCGCCGCAAGACGGCCCCAGAGACCTCCAAGACGGCGCTTAGGGACACACGACTGCCCATTGAGGGCCTAAGGCGGCCTCCAAGAGGTCCTCAAGAGGTCCCAGAAGGACCTAAATAGGCCAAAACTATTCATGTTCCTGAGGTTGCTCCATGAGTTTAGAGTGCTCACCTTTTCGGGTTTCCGACGCTCCACTACGGATCCAAGAGGCCCCCAAGGGGCCCGCAAGACGGAACAAGAGGGCCCCACGACAGCCTGAGATGCGCCAAAGACGGCCTAGGAGACCTCCAAGTCGGCCCCAAGGCGCCCAACGAGGGACCCACGACTGCCCACGAAGGGCCCAAGACGGCCTCCGAAGGCCAAGAGGCCCCCGAGCGGCCCCCAGCAAGAGGTCCCCAAGAGATGGCCCAAGATGGCCTCAATATTGTCCAAGACGGCCCAGGAGGCTCCAGGAATAGGGGAACAAAAAAAGACATAAACATAAAAACTCGGAAGTCCGCGCGGATTCCTCGGATCCGCGCTGGACCCCCCTCCCTGGCGCGCGGAGCGCGCCAGGGGCGTCGCCAAAGGCGCCGCCGGGGGGCCCCGGCGCCGATCCGAGAAATCCGCGCGGACCTCCGAGTTTTCATGTTTATGTCATTGCTCGTTCTCCTAAGGAAGGCCAAACGAAATCATCGTTAGCCCGTCGGTGGTTGACAGATCCTGTCGCTTTCTCATCTTCGGCTGTCCGACGGCCCCAGGGGCCACCAAGATGGCTCCGAGAGCACCCAGAAGGCCTCCGAGGTGCCCCCCTGCCGGCCCCAAGAGGGCCCCCAAGGACGGCCCCAGGAGAGCCGCGAGACGGCCCAGGAGACCTCCAAGACGCCCAAGATGGTGTCCAGGGCAGCCCTGAAGAGCCCCAAGAGGGCCCCACGTCGGCCCAGAGATGCCCGCAAGACGGCTTCCCACGGCGTCAGACGGGCCAAGAACGCCCCCAGGCTGCCAAAGGGCCGCCCAAGGAGATTCCAGATGCCCCCAACCGGCACAAGGAAGCCCCCGAGAGGCCTCCAAGAGGCCCCCAGGACGCTCCCCCGAGACCCCAAGAGTGCCCCAAAAGGCTCCCAGGAGGCCTCCTCCTCCTCCCTCCTCCTCGTCCTCCTCCTTCTCCTCTTCCTCCTCCTTCTCCTCCTCCTCCTTCTCATCCTTCTCTTCCTCCTCCTCCTCATCATCATCATCATCATCATCCTGTTTCCTCTCCCTCCTCCTCTTCTTGTTCAGTCTCATGGTTCGTACTAGTATCAATCGTATCATGAATAGTACCAGTATGACTAATATTAGTACTCTTCACATCTATCCCCCACGCGATCCCCGAAGGGTTCCAACGACGGCTGGGGGGAACAACGTTCGGAACACAACGGCGCTTCCGAAAGGCGGGGGGCGGCGGTGATTCGCAGCAGGCGTCTACGATACTTCACCATTTCTGTCTTGTTCCATACAAGATGGGACCAGTCTGGGATTATGGAAGCATCGTTGCGGTAAGTGAAGCGGACGCCCTTCTCTCGTGCCCACGTTTCAACCATATCTTCATGGATGTGGTGTCCTTTCCTCGACATCCACGACGGACCCCATGCCACAAGTGCCAGACCACCTACCTTTAAGACCTTGTGTACATTACGAAAATACATGTCTGGCGATGGGACATGCTCCATGATGTAACTTGACATAAGTACGTCAAACGTGTTCTCTTCAAAATCCAAGCGCTGTCCATCGCCAACACTGAATGTTATGTTCGTGTTCCCGTGATTCTTAGCATTTTCGACATGAGAGCCAGGAATGTTTATTCCGTGAAGCGGGCCAGATATACAATTACCCAGGCGTGTCAGCATGTTGCCAGATACATCTGTGCCATCGTCCAATAAGGATAAGTCGAACTTGCCTGAAACTTCATTGAACCGATCGTGGAAATGCTCGCAAATGTTGTTGTAAAGGCCTTCGAGCGACGTAAGCTGGTAATTCCATAAGTCGGGGAGCGTGTGGAGGGGGTCCGTCTCACAAGACCGCTCTGGAAAAGAAGAACATGTCAGCTTCCCCTGCCCAGGCACGAGTTTCGGATGGTCGATAGCTAGCAACATCTCAGGATTGAGGAGGCCATCGGAAAACCAGGCCAATTCTGCAATTGTCACGGTCAGCTTAAACATCATGTCTGAACGAGCGTCTCTGGTACAGAATGAGTAGCGTGCTCTAAAGAGCTGGATTCGCTGCAGACGCAGTCTCAAAACACATGAGCCAATAGAGACTGAACAACAACGGCTACGATATTGGCATGCCTGACCTTTCAAATCGTTTCGCATGCCAGACCTCTCCAACCAACCCTTTCGTCCCCTTCGGTGAGGCTTTCGGTGACCCGCATTCCCCAGACTCCCGCGGTCCAGTCCAGGGTGGGTCGCCAGAGTGGGAGCGTCCGAGGTTGCTCACGATGAGATGGCCCGAGATTGCCTCGCGGATGGCGGAGGGTGAGTATCATTTCACCGATCCCCATCCCCAGCGGCGTGGCCTGGGCCCCGCTGGCCGATTTACCCCCTTAGATGGGGATATAGGCCGTTCTCTTCGGGTTTGGAGAGCTGTATCCCCAACTAGGGTGGTAATTTGGTGGGGGGTCTCGAAAGGGATGGGGATGGGGATGGGGTTCGGTTAAACGATACTGATGAATGAGAGCATGCACGTGTGCACTTTACAGGGGGGCAGATGATGAAACAAAAGGGAGGACGCAGGAAGGAGGAGAGGACGAGTGAGCGACCCCTCTTGTGGCAATGCTGGGGAGACAAAGGTACCAATACAACGCAACCCCCCAGACCTCTCCCGGGGTACGTTCTGGCCAGAATCTCGAGGCGAATCCGGCGGTGGCGACGAGGGCTTCCGATACCGAGAGGGAGGGGACGAAGCGGCCCTGGTTGCCCCAGGGCCTCCGAAAGGCCGCGCCTCGACACACCTCACGAGAGCCCAACCGTGCAGGGGCCTCCCGAGGGCCTCCCCGCGAGGCCCGCCCGAGGGCCGATGGGGCCTCCCGAGGGCCAGGGCCTCCCAACGCCCCGACTCGGCCAGCTCGGGAGGCCGAGCGAAGGGGCCCAGGGGCACAACCAAATACACGCAAATCCCAGGATTCTTCATGTTCTCTATTCTTGTTTTCTGGAGGGGATCTTCGCCTCCTCCCCCACGTCCAGGACCCAGGATCACATCAGACCCGTGGATATATTAACCAGGCAGTTTTCGTTGTGATCAGACAACATCACACCAGAGGAAAAATTAACCAAGCATGGCCGCGAGGATTGCTTTGGGAAAAAACCTCTTCCCCCACGTCCCACATGTTTCCACAGTTTTTCCAGGGAATCGACGATTGCTCGTGTCTGTCTGTGTTCTTCCCCCCCTGGCCCAGGTCGGTCGGCGGCCAGGGGCCTCCCGGCCCCCGATCTGGATGTCCATGAACACCCGGACGTTCTCCTCGGAAGCGGCCGCCTTGGGGGCACGAGCCGCGAGACATGAGCACAACGTAAAGCAGGCTCTGGGGTCCGCGCGGACTTCTCCTCAGAGCGGCGCCGGACAGGACAAAGGCAGGGGGTCCGCGCGGACTTCCTCGGATCGAGGACGGACAGAAAAACTCAGAGGTCCGCGCGGAGTCCCTCGGATCGGCACTGGGTCCCCCCTGGAGGCGCCTCCGGTGCCGCCCCTGGCGCGCTCCGCGCGCCAGAAAGGGGGGTGTCCAGCGCCGATACGAGAAACCCGCGCGGACCTCCGAGTTTATGTTTTTGTCATTGCCAGTTCCCCCACACCTCGAACAGGGGCACGTTCCTCTTCCCGGCCGTGCCCCCGGAGCAGAACCTGCGCGCGGCGGGTCGCCTTGCTGCCGGCCCCGAGCCCAACGAGGAGAGGGGAGGGGGAGCCGCTCAAATGGGGCCCGACCCCATCTGCTCAGGCCCCATTGGGGACGAAAATGAAGAAAAAGAAGAAGAGGAAGAAGAAAAGGAAGAAGAGGAAGAAGAAGAAGAAGCGGAGGAGGGAGGAGAGAGGGGGGGGAGGAGGCGAGGAGGAGAACAATGCTGGGAAGTGGAGGAGACGGAGGAGAGCAGGCTTCCCCATGGGGTTCGGGGATCCACGACACAGGCTGTGAGCATGTTTCGGCCCTCTCGAGCCGCTCGGAGGGCTCCTCCGTCGCCACGGCCCGGCTCCCCTCCGCAATTTTCTGGGCAGAGCACACCACGGGAGGGGTCCCCGAGGCCGGCTCTCTCGCGGGAGGGAGCCCCGGCCCAGGCGCTCTTCGCGAGATCACCGAGGCGCTCCGCACAGACTGCAGTGCGGGGGCGCTGCGGGGCAAGTGCACGGCCCAGGGGATGCGTGGCTGGATTCTTCCACACCTCCAACCACTGTCTTTGCCTTCGGCCGAGGGCGTCAACGGCACAGGCACCGTGTCGCCATCAACAGCAACAAGCCCAGGGGATGGTGATAGTGCGCGTGTCCAGGCCTTCTTGCCCGCTCTTCGCACGGTCACTGGGGCGGTCCATCTGGGCTGCACTTGGGGTGGAACTCTGGGGCGCACGGCCGGGCGGCATGGGGATGCTGTGCCAGGCAGTGGCTGGAGCACACTGCTCGATGACGAGATCGCCCTGCACTGCGACTATGGGCCGCGGACCACGCCGACAGTCCAAACTTACGCGTCGCTGTCACTGTCGCTGTCAACGTCGTCGTCGTCGACGCTGTCGTTGTCGTCGTCGTCATCGTCGCTGTAGTCGCTGTCGTCGTCGTCATCGTCGCTGTAGTCGTCGTCGTCGTCGTGGCAACTGTCGTCGTCGTCGTCGTTGTCGACGTCGTCGTCGTCGTCGTCGCTGTTGTCGTCGTCGTCGTGGTCGTCGTCGTCCTCGTCGCTGTCGTCATCGTCGTCGTCGCTGTCGTCGTTGTCGTCGTCGTCGTCACTGTCGCCGTCGTCGTCGCTGAAATCGTCGTCGTCGATGTCGTCGTCGTCGTGGTCGTCATCATGGTCGTCGTCGTCATCGTCGCCGTCGTCGTCGTCGCTGTCGTCGCTGTCGTCACTGTCGTTGCTGAGGCCGTCGTTGCTGTCGCTGTGGTCATCGTCGCCGCTGTCGTCGTTGTCGTCATAGTGGTCGTCGTCGTGGTGGCCGTCGTCGTCGTCGTCGTCGTCACTATCAACTTCGTCATCGTCGTCGCTGTCACCGTCATCGTCGTCGTCGTCGTCGTCGCCGACGTCGCTGTCACGGTCGTCGTCGTCGTCGTGGTCGAAGTCGTCGCTGCGATCGTCGCTTCTGTGGTCATCGTCGTCACTGTCGTCACTGTCGTCACTGTCGTCGTCGCTGTAGTCGTCATCGTCGTCGTCGCTGTCGTCGTCGTCGTCACCGCCGTCGTCGTCGCGATCGCAGTCGTCGTCGTCGTCGCCGTCGTCGTCGACGCCGTCGACGTTGCCGCTGTCACTGTCAGCGTCGTCGCTGTCGTCGCTGTCGTCGTCGTCGTCGCTGTCGTCGTCGTCGTCGCGGTGGTCGTCGTCGTCGTGGTCGTCGCCGTGGTCGTCGTCGCTGTGGCCATCGTCGTCGTCGCTGTCGTCGCTGTCGCCGTCGTCGCCACTGTCATCGTCGTCATCGTCGTCGTCACCGTCATCGTCGTCGTCGCTGTTGTCGTCGTCGACGTCGCCGTCGTCGTCGCCATCGTCGTCGTCGTCGTGGTCGTCGTCATGGTCGTCGTCGCTATCATCGTCGTCGTCACCGTCGCTGTCGTCGCTGTCGTCGTTGTCGTCGTCGCTGTCGTCATCGTCAACGACGTCGTCGCCGTCGTCGCTGTGGCTACCTTCGTCGTCGTCGCCGTCGTGGTCGTCGTCGTCGTGGTCGTCGTCGCTGTCGTCGTCGCCGTCGCTGTGGTCGTCGTCATCGCCATCGCTGTCATCGTCGTCGTCGTTGCTGTCGTCGTCGTCGCCGTCGCCGTTGTCGTTGTCACTGTCAGCGTCGTCGTCGTCGCTGTCACCGTCGCTGTCACCGTCGTCGTCGTTATCTTCGTCATCGTCGTCACAATCGTCGCTGTCGTCGTCGTCGCCGCCGTCGCCGTCGTCGTCGTCGTCGCTGTCGCTGTCGCTGTCGTCGTCGTCGTCTCCATCGTCATCGTCGTTGTGGCTGTCGTCAATGTCCTCGTCGTCGTCAGAAATTTTCGCTGTCGTCATCATCGTCGTTGGCGGCGTCGTCCTGGCGCATGCGTCCCCGACGGCGGGAAAACGGATGGTATGCCGTTCTTCGTCCGCTAACACTGGGCTGTCGCAAAGGGGACTGCCTGCAGGTCGCTTAATTACTGGAAACACCTTGGAATATACGTGAGCGCAGGGGAGGCGGCGGTTCGTCGTCGTCGTCGTCGTCGTCGTCGTCGTCTTAGTCGTGGCCGTGGTCGTCGTCGACGTCCTCGTTGTCGTCGTCGTCGTCGTCAGCGGCGGCGGTGTCGGCGTCGGCGTCGGTGTCAGCGTCGGCGTTGGCGTCGTCGCCGCCCTCGCCCTTCTCGTCCTCCTTCCCCGGTGACGAACGTGCCTAGCGCTGGCGGCGTTTCGGAGCGGCGAAAGCGAAATTCGCCAGGCGGTCAGGCCCCTCTGGGGCCACAGATCTGGCATCACGACGACGATGGACTAGGGCCGATATTTCTGCCGTTGCCCGTATGTGTTGAGCGGCGTGTGGTGTGCGAACCCCATGAAACTGCCCCATGACTATGGTCAAGACCATGTGCATAGCGTGTCGCACCGGCGGCCCCGGCGAAACGCTATGCCCTGCGAGCGGACAGCGTGTCGCTCAGCTCCACGCGGCGGGAGGCTGGGAGAGGCTCGGGACGTTGACGCTGCGGGGCCCGGAAGTCTTTCGCGTGTCGCGCCGAGGCGTGGTGGCCAGAATCGGCGGAGCGACACGCTAATCCAAATTTCCTGACCGTGCCCCTCTGCAGCAACGGCTTACAGTCGTCGTGCTACCGTAAGGAACGCTGGATGAGGAAGTCTAAGGAAAGGCCCCCCAGATCATAGCCCCTCCTGAATCCGAAGTGGTCCTTATGTCAGCGTCTTGATTGTACACCACATGTTGCTCGTCACCGGGCGTCTACGATTATTTGAAGGCTGCAAGCTCGATGGCAACGCGCATGATAGACAGCGATTGCATGCTTCCTGCCAGGCGCTGGTCCATCCGCAGCACGACAGCGGTGGTAACCGAATCACCGCTCACGCCTTGGGGCGCGAGGCGCCGTTGATTTTGACAATCTCCATTTTGAAAACCAGAGCAGCACCGCCAGGTATCAATCCACCCGCGCCAAAATCGCCGTAAGCCAGCTCAGACGGGATGTACAACTCCCAAAGGTCCCCCTCCACCATCATTTGCATCGCCTCGGTCCAGCCTGGGATCACTTGGTTGGGCGCAAAAGTTGTGGGGGAGCCGCGGTCGTAGGAAGAGTCGAACTTCTTTCCATTGGTAAGCCTCCCCTCGTAGTGACACGCGCAAGGCGTGCTGAGAAGAGGGTGAGCTTTTCCACCCCCTGCTCGTAGGACCTTGTACTGAAGGCCACTGGGGGTCACGTTCACCCCTTCTTTAGTCCTGTTCTCGTCCAAAAACCTGAGCCCCGCCTCCTTTGCCGCACTGCCGTCACCGAGACCGAACAAGGCCATCAATGATGCAACAACGCCGCCACTGGCATGCAGGACGCTGACGGTAGACTTCTGCTCCGCGGGTGTGGATCGCAAAATGAGAGACGGGCAAGAAGAGGCCTGATTGATTGAACTACTCGCCCGGGGAGCCCGCATCCAAGGTCTAGCGGCAGACAACGTTCGGATCATATTCCTAATGTATTTCTGCAGGCCCTCGCAAGTGATATCAACCAGCAGCTCGCTGAGCCTGTTGCCTTCGCGTGACAAAACCTGCGGGACGATTCTAACGAGTGCCACACTCGGGCCGAAATTTCTACGGACAGGGCCCTCACTCCAGTCCTCCTACACGGAAGCGCCTCTTTTCTCCTCAAATGTTTGGTGCGCGACGACGTCGACCCTTTACCGAGGATGCGCACACTCATGGGACGAGAGTGTATCGGACATCCCCGCCACCTCGTTCAGCGAAAGCCCGATTCTTTTCACCCACAAGGTAGAGTGAGAGAGAGAGAGAGAAAAAGAAAGACACAACAAAGAGAGCACTAAACAACAACAGAAAACACACACAGAACAAACGCAAAAAACAAGGCAACCCCATGGGGAAACACGAACTGGCAGCGGCTGGAAGTCACTCGTACCAAGGCACCTGGATCTTGGAGAGAGCGTGATCCGCCGCAGCTTTACTTTGGAACATTCCACCCCTCTTCCTCCGGAACCCGGGGGTCCCCCCCCTCCCCCCCCCCTCCCCCCCTCCCTAACCCCCCCCCCGTCCCAGAAGCCGGGGGGGGGGTCACTACCAGTTCGAACCCCCCCCTCCAGAAAACCAAGAGGGGTCACTACAGGTTCGAACCCGCCCCCCCCTCGCGGCCAGCAAACGACTCCCAGGTCCCCACCACAGTCTGCACCACCACCCTCACCACTGCTCCCACCATCACTGTCCCCACCACTGTCCCACTGTCCCCACTGTTCCCACCACTGTCCCACTGTCCCCACCAGTACCCCCAACACTGTCGCACTATCCCCACTGTCCCCACGCACACTGTCCCTACTGTCCCCACCGCTGTCCCACTGTCCACACCACTGCCCCACTGTCCCCACTGTCAACATCGCTGTCCCCCTGATCTGTCCCACTGTTCCAACCACTGTCCCACTGTCCCGACTGTCCTCACCACTGTCCCACTCTACCACTGTCCCATTGTCCACCACCGTCCTCAACAATGCCCTCACCACTGTCCCCACCACCACCGTCCCCCCACTGTCCCACTGTCCCCACTGTCCCCCCACTGTCCGACTGTCCTCACACCACTGTCCCCACCTCCACCGTCCCCACCTCTGTCCCACTGTCCCCACTGTCCCCGCCTCTGTACCACTGTCCCCACCATTGCCCCCACCAGTGTCTCACTTTCCCCACTGTCCCGACCACGGTCCCCACCACGGTCCCACTCTCCCCGTTGTCTCCACTGTGCCCACGACTGTCCCACTGTCCCCATTGTCCCCATTGTCCCCATTGTCCCCACCACTGTACCACTGTCCCCACTGCCCCCACCGCTGTCCCACTGTGCTGTCCCACTGTCCCCACCATTGTCCCACACCACTACCGTCCCCACCTCTCTCCCCACTGTCCCCACTGTCCCCACCACTCTCCCCACTGTACCACTGTCCCATTGTCCCAACACCGTCCTCACCACCGCCCTCACCACTGTCCCCGCCACTACCGTCCTCGCCACTGTCCCACTGTCCCCACTGTCCCCACCACTGTCCCACTGTCCCCTCACCACTGTCCCCATCACCACCGTCCCCCACCACTGTCCCACTGTCCCCACTGTCCCCATCACTGTCCCACTGTCCTCACACCACTGTCCCCACCACCACCGTCCCGACCACGGTCCCACTGTCCCCACCACTGTCCCAATGTCCCGATGAGCGGGAACCGTTTACCGGCGGCGAGGAGGGGGGCGGTTTCGAACCGGTAGTGACCCCCTCCCTTTCATGATGGACCGGGGGGACGGGGGGGGGATTCGAACGGGTAGTGAAGCCCCCCTGGTTTTCGGAGGCAGGGGTGTTCTAGAAGTCCCCTCGGCCGCACAGGCCGTATCAAAACGACACTTCAGATGACCCAAAAACGTCTGACTTGTTAGCATCGATGGATGATGTATGGAAAGCGGCTCTACATACACGTATGCTACTGACGCGAAAATGGGCCTCCTCGCCCTCTTCTAATCGCCAACCGCTTCCTTATCCATCTCTCCATCCTGCTCTTCCCGCTGCTGCTCCTCGTCCGACTCACCATCCTCCTCTTCCTTCTCATGCCGCTACATATGTTCCTCCTCATCATTTCCACTTCCTCCTCCCCATCCGCTTCTTCGGCCCCCTCCCCCTCCTCCCCCTCCAGCCATCCTCCCCCTTTCTCTCCCTCCTCTTCCGTTTGCCCCGCATCGCCAGTTGTCCTCCTCCTCTTTCCTCCTGTTCCTCAGCCTCCTCCTCCTCCTTCTCCCCCTCCCTTCTCCCCATGCGCTTACTCGTCCTTCCCCCCCCCGCCGACCCTTCTCGGCGTCGTCGTCGTCCTCCTCATCCTGATGATATCTTACGCTCTCTCTCTCGCTCTCTCTCTCTCTCTCTCTCTCTTTCCCCCCCCATTCATTGCTTTTCCTCGTTGCCTTAACATGCCTTTTCGGCGACCCGACGTTCAAAGACGGCCCACGAGGTCCCCGAGCCCCACACCCCCCCCTCAGGGACAATTCGCCAACCCAACGGGCCGGGGGCGTGCTAAGATCTCCGGCAACTGGTTAACAATACTTCTAATTCGCGCGCGCGGCCTCCCCTGGGGGTCCCGGGACGAAAAGTACCCCCGCAAGTCCCGGCCAAATCCAAGCCAGGTCCCGGCCAGGTCCCGGGGAGGTCCCGGCCAGGTCCCAGCAGGCTCCCAAGAGCGGTATACAGGAGCGCTTCAAGTGGCCTCCAAGAGAGCTCAACATGGTCCGAGCTGGCCCAAGAGCGATCCAAGACGCCAAAAATGGCCTCCAGACAGCCCAAAGCGCCTTCAAGACGCCCCAAGAGGCCTCCAAGAGACCTCCCAAGAGGGCCCCCAGAGGCAGAAAATCGTGATTTTCCTTTAGTTTCTGATGATGTTTTGGCGTTCTCGCCTTTTCGGCTTACCGGCGCTCCAAGACGGCCAAAGAGGCTTCCAAGACCGCCCCAAGACTGCCCACAAAGCCTCCAAGAGGGCCCCAAGACGGCAGACAGCCCAAGAGGCGCCCAACACAGCCCAAGAGAGCCCTAAAACGGCCCCAAGAGGGGCCCAAGAAAGGGACCAGGAACAGAAAAGTCCAGCCTTCAGCCCCAAGGCCCCCAGGAGGCCCCACGAGGCCCCCAAGAGGCCCCAATGGGCCTCCAAGAGGCGCCCCAAGAAGAGGCCCCCGAGAAGCCCCAAGAGGCCCCAACACGGCCCCCCAAAAGCCTCAAAACTGCCTCCCAAAGGCCGCTGAGAGGCCAACCACGAGAGCCCAACCGACCCGCCACCCACCGCCTCCGAACAATGGCAGCCGCCCAACCGCACAGCATTGACAATACCACCCCGACAAACGACAGCGGCGAGGCAATATGGGCTGGCGAAATGACTGAAGCGACTAAATCACTACAATTGTATATACCGGCGCGGTCTGCTCTCTGGACTTGATTTAGGATTTGTTTCTTGGCTTCGACTATGGTTTAAGGAATTACGGTTTGATGAAAACCATATGACGTGTTGGATGTGGCGGCTGCGGTGGTAGAAGCGGAAGCCCCACCATCACCGCCACGCCCATTACCCAGCGGCGACTACAAGATATTGGCGGTGGTGGTGATGGTGGATGTGCTAGTGGTGATAGCAACAGTCAAATAATTATCCACAATATGCTGATGGGGGTCGCACTCACAACCGTCGCAACCAATTGTGCCGCCCCCAATGACCTTGACAGGGTGCGGGGGAGTCGGTGGAGTAGTACCTAAGGTGGTGGTAGAAGCATCCGTGGAAGTATCAACGGGGGTTGGCGGATGTGGCGGTAGTGGTAGTTGGGGATAGCCTCCAGCGCCACCGCGACCATCGCCTGCCAAGGGCAAAGCTGGCCGCGGGATTTGGAGGGGCGGAGGGGGAAGCACTGGTGGTGGCGGAAGTGGTGGTGGCAGCACAAACAACAGCAGTGGACGCATTCGCGGGCGTTGGTGGCGTGATGGTGACGATTGGAGATCGACCCTACAACAGCCACCACTGCCATCCCCCATGTGCACAAAGTTCGGCGATGTGATGTAAGTGATGGCGGCGGCGGAGGTGGTGGAAACAGCCGCACACGTACTGGTTAAACTTGATGGTGGTGGCACTGGGAGCACCGCCGCCACCACAACCATTACCCTCACCACCGCCGCCACCCGCTCACCAAGAACGGGTGGTGGTGGTGGCAGCGGAGTAGTGATGGTGGCGAAGTGGTTGCGGTGATGGAGGCGATGGTGGCGGCGGTTAATTGCACCGTCAGTACAGGCACTCGTGGACTTGAATGTTGGCATTGGTAGGATGGCGACGAATCCACCATCGCATCCACCGCTTCGGCCGCCATCCTTGGCCATGAAAGGGCAGTGGCGGTGGCGATTGGCCACGATGGCGGCGGTGGTTGAAGTAGTTATGGTGGTAGCAGCAACAGTAGACGCGTTTGCAACTGCACAGCTTTATCATCATCCCCCCTCTCTCTCTCTCTCTTTCTCTCTCTTTGTTTCTCTTGATATATATATATATATATATATACATCTCTCTCTCTCTCTCTCTCTCTCTCTCTCTCTCTCTCTCTCTCTCTGCTTGCCATCTACTTCCCTCGATGGAGGTGCTGGTGGTAGCGGGAGGGGGTCGCATCCACCACCACAACCACCACCACCTCCACCACCACCTGGGGTCAAATGTGCGGCGGTGTAAGCAATTGTGCTGGCGGTGGTGGCATCCGGCCCATAAGTGTCGACAGATGTTGGTGTTTGTGGTATTAGAAGGATTTGCAAAGCCGCCACCATCTGCATTCCTGACCCAGAACGGGTCGCGGCGGTGGCGGTGGAGTACCGCTGGTGGTGTTGTAATGGTTCTAGCGACAGTTGTGGTGTAGAATCACTGCTAACATCTGTTGTAGGAGTGAGTGGTGGTGTTCGGCCGTCGTACAGGTATAAGTTCGTAGAATGTTGAGGTGTTGGTGGTGGTGGCAGTGGGAGAGCCCCCACCAACGCCGCCAGCATCACCACCGCCATCACCCTGGCCCAGAACGGGTGGTGGTGGTGGCGATATAGTCTTGGTTGTGGAGTAGCGCTGGTGGTGGTGGAAGCGTGGTGGCATCTGCTGCAGCATGAGTAGAAGCCCTCGTAGAAGTGAGTGGTGGTGGTATGAAGGGCAGAACCCACTACCACATCCACCACCACCAGCCGTTTGGCCAGCGAAGGGTGGCGGCGGCGGCAGCGGAGTAGTACTGTTGTGGGCGAGCACATATTCCTTCAGTGGAAGAATGGAGTAATTCTTGCAAAACCAGAACAACTTTAGTGGTGAAATACCCACATATTCCTTCTGTAGAGCGTTTCAATGTTTGTACCGGGTTTCAATCGAATTCGTTGTTATGAAGATCTTCCATCTAGTTCCTTGCGTAGAGGATGTCAATGCATTCCTTTTGTAAAAATGGTTTCAACATGACTCCTGCTGTAAAGGCTTCCAAAAAGGTTCATTTCTGGCGGATGTCAATGGCATTCTTTGTGTACAAGATGTCAACCACATTTATTTTGCACGGGAACTCAATGGGACTGTTTCTATGTCCCGGGGATTTCAATCGAATTCATGGTGTTGAGGATTTCAAGGGAATTCCTTTTGTAGGAGAGTAATTCGAAAGGATATGTTGTTGAACAAAGTTTCAACCAGACTCCGTCTGTAAAAGGTTTCAATACGTCTCCTTTTTGTACAAGATTTCGGTCGGATCCCGTTTGTCGAAGATTTCTATAGAATTCCTTGTGTAGAGAATTCCAAAATGATTCCTTTTTTGTAGAAAGGGCTTCAATACAATTCGTTGCGTACGGAATTTCGATAGGCTTCTTATTCGCAGAGGATTTCAATTCGTTTCCTTTTTTGTTGTGGACCTCATCAGTAGTCTACCAGGGTCGGCTTCCCATAACTTTGCAAAGCAACATGGCATTTGTTTTACAACATCTGTAAACAGCTTAAAATCAGGATAACCAGGTTTCGCCTGCGATTCCCCCTTGCACGTTGTAATTTCAATGACTTTGGTTGGCGTGCATCTTCAGAGATTGTCAAGCGAAAGTGTGGCTGCTGTGTGTTGTTCATTGGTGTTTGACTTCAAAAATCGCTTGATATGATCAAGCAATCAGCCGAAATCAATGCATCTCAAAAAAAGAGAGGGGATCACATGCGAAACCTAGTTGTTCGACGTCAAACACTGTTGCGAACGAAGCTTGCTAAATGCAATGGTCTTGTGAACCCAAGAATGGGAGAAGATATTATGTTGGAATTCTGGCGAGGCAGATTACGATTGTAGACGGTTTCAATAATAAAAATCACCCTGTGACGTACCCAACCCTTTCTAAACATGATTATACTCAGGACCATTCAATGCTGACTGGCATTCTGAAGGACCCGCAGTGGTGGTCACTGCATAAGGGAAACAGAATCCCGAGCAGAGCAACACGCACCACGACCACGACGACGCCGACGACGACGGAGACGAGGCGCGCTTACGATCCGCACCGAAGCACGGATTTGGGAAAGGGCCCACCCTGCAGGTTCGGTTAAACAGCACATCGTTGAGCGGTGCTGCAGCCTCCCCTGAGCACAGGCCCCCCCCAGAGCATCAGCCAGGCAAGTCGGGTTTGCACCCTCATGCCTTGCTGGACTCTGGGCGCGTTTCGGCACCCTCTCCCCCAACCAGGACCCGCAGTGCGCAAGAAGAGCACCCAGCAACGATTTCAGAAGAGCGCAGCAAGAAGAGGAACGGCACATATACAAAGTGGAACACAGGGGCGTCGAAACAAACGCGCCCACAAAGTGAACACAAAAGGGCCTCCCAGGAGCCCACGAAAGTAGCGACAGTTGCGCAGATCGCAAACCCCCCAAGGGACGGCGAGGTCCCAAGGTGGTACATGTGGGACGTACCTCCGCTGGGCCTCCCAGGAGTCCACGAAAGTGGCGACGGTTGCGCAGATCGCAAGCCCCCCAGGGGGCGGCGAGGTCCCGAGGTGGTCCGCGTGGGACGTACCTCCGCTGGGCCTCCCAGGAGCCCACGAACGTGGCGACGGTTGCGCAGATCGCAAGCCCCCCAGGGGGCGGCGAGGTCCCGAGGTGGTCCGCGTGGGACGTACCTTCGCTGGGCCTCCCAGGAGCCCACGAAAGTGGCGACGGTTGCGCAGATCGCAAGCCCCACCAGGGGGCGGCGAGGTCCCGAGGTGGTCCGCGTGGGACGTACCTCCGCTGGGCCTCCCAGGAGCCCACGAACGTGGCGACGGTTGCGCAGATCACAAGCCCCCAGGGGGCGGCGAAGTCCCGAGGTGGCCCGCGTGGGACGTACCCCCGCTGGGCCTCCCGGGGGCCGCGGCCCACGAACATGGCAACGGTTGCGCAGATCGCAAGCCCCCCAAGGGGCGGCGAGGTCCCGAGGTGGTCCGCGTGGGACGTACCCCCGCTGGGCCTCCCAGGAGCCCACGAAAGTGGCGACAGTTGCGCAGATCGCAGGCGGCACGAGAGAAGAGGAGAAGGGAGCGCAGGAAACTGAAGAGGAGGAGGGGAGGAGAGGGGAGGAGGAGGAGGAGGAGGACGGGGCGACCACACTGCTTGCTCTATCCAAAACGAGTACCCAACCATAGGAGGGTTGGGAAAAATGTTGTGTTGCGGATTTCCATACGATTCCTTGTGTCGGGGGTTTCACTAGAACTCCTTGTGTAAAGAATTTCAATGGGAATTCGTGTGGGAAGAATTTCAATACTGTTCCTGTTGTAAAGAATTTCAATTGAATTCTTTGTGCTGCAGATTCCTATGGGACTCTTGTAACCCAGGATTTCAACACATTGTTTCGTAAAGGATTGTGAAAGGATTCTTGCTGTAAAGAATTTCAATCGGATTTCTTTTGCCGAGAATGTCCATCGGATTTCTTCTGTCGGAGATTTGACTAGGATTCCTTGTTATCAAGGATTCCAATCGGATTCCTTTTGTAAAAGATGGATGCACACATTGATTCCTTTTGTGGCGGATTTGCCAATTGATTCCTTGTGTGGCGGGTTTGCAAATTTACTCCTTGTGTGGTGGATGTACATGTTGATTCCTTATGTGGCGGTTTTGCACGCTCGTTTTATGTAGCGCGTTTACACATTGATTTTTGCTGTGGCCGATTTACGTAGTGGATGTTTGTGTTTGGGGTCCACAATATAAGCCCTTCGACGGCGGATTCGTTGTGCGGCGATACGTTTACGACGGCGTCGACGACCAGAAGAGGCCGCGCCCACATGTTGAACTTGTTCCCCCCGATGGGGACTCCCAGAACACCCCGTTCTCGATTTTCGAAGGGGTGGGAACGGGTCGGAAACCCCCAGTGACCCCCCCCTCGCTTTCTGCCAGCAAGGGCAGAGCACGCTCTTTCAGATCTTGAGAAACCTGCGATGGCAGGGAGAGGGGGCGGCCCGTTTGCAGGATGGAGCTCTCGCTTGAGCCTTCCCCGGAGGGCATGACCACTGGTCCACGCTTCTGCAAACAGAGATGTCGCTAGACACCTCGTTGAACTGCACGACCAAAGACTGATCGCCTTCCTGACTACGCGCCAGAAGGATACAAGGCAGTTCCTTTCGAAACGGGGCCTTCCCCAAAATGGCAAGGCCATTCAGCGCTGGCATTTCAAGGGAGTTTCTTGTAGTGAAGAACTGGGTTTGTAGGGAAGCGTGGGAAAGAGACTTGGCACGGGGCGTGTATTGCAGCAGCGCTGACGCATCTTGAGTTTACTCTAGTCCGACCCTCCTCCTCCTCCTCCTCCTCCTCCTCTTCCTCCTCCTGCCTCATCCTCCTGCCTCCTCCTCCTCCTCCTCCTCCTCCTCCTCCTCCTCCTCCTCCTCCTCCTCCTCCTCCTGCCTCCACCTTTTTCCCTCCTCTTTCCTCTCTCCTCCGTCCTCCATCCTTCGCGTCTCGGCTCAGGACACCGAAGGGCCCCCCGGCATTCGGGTTGTCAACCCTCCCTCCCTCCATCCATCCATCCTGCTCCTCCCCCGTCCCTCCTCCTCCCCCCTCCCTCCCTCTTCCCTATTCCTCATCTCCCCCCCTTTCACCCCCCCTCCTCATCCCTTCTTGGCGTCTGTCCAGACGGGCCCGCTGGGAGCCTCCAGTACAAACGGTACCCGCCGACCGCGCACCAGAAGAGCGGCAACGCCACGACGGCGAAGTCCAGCCACGGCCGGTCCGCCCTCGGGAGCACGCGCGCCAGGCGCGCCAGCGCGAGGGGGGAGGTGAGGCGAGAAAGGAAAAGAGGACGAAAAGCAAGGAGGATGAAATCCAGGATATCCAATGCATCCACGACGTGGCAAAAGGAAAGGAAAAGGACAAAAGACAAAAAAACGATCCGACGAGCCCAACCCCACCTCCTCGCCTCCCGCAGCGCGCGCGACGCGCGCGCGGGGCGGTCCTGGAGGTCGGGCACGGTCGGGAGGGAGTCGCCGACGTCGGCGGGGGAGGGGACGGGGGCGCCGCGAGCTGCACCCGCTCCTCCTCTGCATCCCCCCTCCCCCTCGACGCCGACTCCTCACCCTCTTCCCCCGCTCCGTCCTCCTCGGCCCCTCTCCTCGCCTCTGCAGCCTCCTGTGCCACTCGCTGGGACGAGGCCTGGGTGGTTCGCATGCTGCAGGAGGGGCACACGCCTTTGAAGAGTCTCTGGAGATTATTTACTCCCTTCTTGGAAGGAGGTTGGCACGGGGGCTCTAGCCAGCGAGCATCAGCAGTCGCCGTAGAGCCACACACAAAAATGCTGTGCATACTGTGGCCAAAAGAACATGCGATGAGAGTCGCGAGATGATGTGGCACCGATGCTGAGCTGCCCTCGAGCCTTCCGAAACCTACACCAACACTCATCGATGGGAGCCCCGCGCACTCAGACAGGCAAAACTTCATAACAGCAGATCACGTGCACGCCTGTGAGCAAATCGAGCAGCGCCAGCCTGAACCACATCTGGACATCGCGTGTGTCAAGGCAAGGATGGCGAGCTTCTGTCTGCTGGGCCGAGGGAGTATGGCCCTGCTTTCTCGAGGGGCATGCCAAGGCGTATCACCAGTGACAACTAGTCGTGCACTCTTGCGCAAGGGACTGGTGAAACTACGAGCTCCCCCCAACACCTCTCCGCCGCCTCGCCCGCCCAACGATCAGCACACAGGTTGCCACAAGTGAGGGGGAGTCGCCAAGAGGACGAGGGCCCCGGGGAGTCCTCTGAATTCGCTCCCGCCCACATGACCAGAGGTCCTGGTCGGGGCCGAGAGCTCCGCGCGCGCGGCCAACTGTCCATCCCTCTAGGACGGGTTGGCAATCCGTGACGTACGCCATCGGCCCCCATGGGTCTCCTCGAGCGCAAGCGCGAGCGCGACTACCTCCGCTCTCGGAGCCGTTTGACGCTTGCCAAGAACGGGGGCGGAGACGCCGCGGGTTGGGACCCATCTACCTGCGCGTTTTTGCAGCAGGACCACCGCAGAGCCATATCTCCTGCGACGAAAGCCCGCAGAACATCGGCCTCCAGGGCGGCCCCGAGGATCAACGCGGCCCCCTGGCCAGACAGCACGCGCAAATCCCTGGGCCTGGAGGCGCCACAGTGCCAGCGCTGAAGCGAGGAGGGGGGCCCGAGAAAAGTGGGAGCAGTTAGCAAATTCTCAGGCAACCCCCGCAACCACCGAGACGGGCTGCCCTCCCACCGGCTGGTCGCTTGCGGGACGAGGGGCGCGGTGGGCTCGTCGTCAGCATGGCTAGCGATGCACTCGCACCCTTAGATCCGATGAAACAGAATTTCTGGCTTACGCGTGCAGCGTTGGCACGTGACAGCAACGGCGCATCCTTCGTCAATCTGGCGCTGCCTCGGCCGCTGCCCTGCAAATGCTGCGCGCAAGTTGAAACTCCAAAGGACGACCTCTCCTCTACTTCCAAAGCGCTGTTGCTCGCGGCGTAGCCGATGGAGGTCAGCTCCTTTTCCGAGTTTCTCGCCCGCCTGGTGCGCCGACGCACCTCGCCAAAACTAGGGTTGGAGGCCTGGTGCAAAATCATCCCCAGGAGCTCAGTGTGATCTGAGACTTGCACTAGGTCGAAATCGAAGTCGCCCGCGATAAGAAACTGCGAAGCATTCTGGGCATGCGATGGCCTGCCCCAGGGGTCGGGCCCCTGCGGTCTCCACCCTGCCTGGGCGGGCGCGGCCCAGGCAGCCTCGGTCGGTCCTCGTGCCCTAGACAAATTTATCCTTTCACCTGGCACATTAAGGCTGGCACGGACATTGCCCCAGGCAAGCCTAACACGAAGCTGCACAACGGGGAAACGCTTCCAAATATCTAGCCATGAATATACTGACTTCCCAGCAATGTCCAGCCAGGGGTCGGCATGCCCCAGCGCCGCCTGCAGCGCGGTAGCACAACGCTGCCTCCTCCCAGCCCCCGAAGCGAACCTCCCCGCCCGACGTCAAAGTTTCGCCGGGCTGGATAGGCGGCGCCCCCGCGCGCCGGCGGCCGCAAGTCGCTCGCGGAAGGGCCCCTGTGCGCCAGGCTCCTTGGGCCACCTTGCGCGGGGCGGCCAGTCTGCGCATCTTCAACCAACTGGCCGAGACAAAATCTGGCCTTCTGGCGCATCTGGCCCACCTTCTTCTGACCCCGAAATTCGCCCGCTGCGACATCTGAGCCGACATCCATGCCCGAACGTGCCGGGACCTCTGGGGTTCCGTGACCCTGGCAAATCCGCGCTACCTCGTCACTCAGCTGAGTGGAAGAACCCACGACTGTAGTTGCCCCCGACGCAATTGATCTCTCGAGAGCAAGAGTCCCCCTGGGACTCGCCGCCGTCTCGCTCGCGTCACGCTCGACAGCGCCCGCGTCGCCCTCCGATCTGCCGACGGCGTCGTCGACCAAGGTCCACGCTGATGCTCGCGGGGCTCTCCGGCGCGCTGCATCTCCTACTGATCCAAGAAGAACCTTGCCAAGCGAGACTCCACGAGCGGGGCCTGCAAGCAAGGACCTGCCAGGGGCGAACGGCTCGCCGATGACCGCCGCCCCATTCAAGGCGCGCTGGGGCAGCGAACACGACGGTCTCCGGGGGGGCCACCGCGGGCGGGAAATTCAAGTCCACAGCGGCATGCATCAGCAATACGAACGCGGTGACATCGCGCCGCGGCTGTAGCAAACGCGAGCGCGCGCGAAATGTCGCCCTCGGGGACGCGGGCAAGGGCAGCTCGGAGGGCGCTGCTGCATCGGAATGCCGCGTCCCAATGCGCTTCCATTTTTTCGTTCGCCGCGCGCCTGGCTCAACGTCTCGCAAGCATGGGGGGCCATGCCTAACGCTCTCGCGCCTCCTGCAGGCTCGAGGACGACGGCGCGGACGGCGGCCAGCAGGGCGGGCGGCCACGCGAGGTCCATATCGGAGTGGATGAGCATTCCCGCGGGTTCCGTGAGTCCAGCAGGTGGCATGCGTCGTAGGTGAACTGGTCCGAGTCCATGCACACCTCGTGCTTCGTTGGGCGCCTGATTGCGGAGGATAATGGCAACGTGGCCATCGTGGAGCGGGCGCGGCGGCCCCTCGCGGGCTCGCCGAGCTGCCACTTCTAAGGCGCGAAGCACGTACTCCTGTGGTCAGCAGGGCCCACCCAGATAGTCCCCAGCCTGCCTTGACTGCGACCGCGGTGGCAGGGTCAGCCGCGATCGATCCTCGGCGCTGGATTCCGCGCGGCTGAGGGTCAGGGAGGTTGCTTGGCACGTCGGCGTGAAGCTCCAGTCTTGACCCTCCGCATCGCCTTGGCCCAGCCCATGCGCGCGTGGCGCGATCTGACCAGGGATCGCCCCATGGCTCTGTCAGCCCACTTCAGGGTTGGGCCCGCGTAGTTGCGCAGGCGGCGCAGCTCCGCGTCCAACGCGCGACCACCCCCCCTCCCAGGCGTCGACCTCCGACGCCAAGGCCCCCCTGCCGAAGATGCCAGGTTAGTGGCGTCGGTCTCCATGACATGGCTAGCAAACTGTAGCGCAGGCGCGCAAACAATGCCGCGCCGGCCGGGGGCCTCGGCCTGAACGCGCCAAAGCGAAGCCTCCAGCGAGGGGGTGGAGCAGATCCCCCACCACTCGGAGATGGGACGGGGCCCTTCGCGCGAACCCTGCCAAGCGCAAGCTTCACGCGTTGCCGGCCGATCGTATAGCCAACTGCTCGCCCGCGGAAGCTCTCGCGGTATTCTGCGGGGCTGATCTGCGCGATGGCCCGCCCCAGCGTCGCGGCCCATCAGCCGTGGCGATCATTTTGCGCGGCGCGCCCCTTGGGCCTTAAAAACGCAAGCGCACCCCCCCAATCAAGCGATCTCGCGCCTGGCGCGGCGCGGCGCGGGCGCTGGGCGACAGGGCGGGCGCGGGCCCCGCGACGCAAGCGAGGTCGTCGAACGCCTCCCGCAGCTCTTCCGGCAGTGACTGTCTGCGCGCTTCGAGGCCCTGCCGCCTGCGAAGGGTTCGCTTGCTGGTGGGCGAAGGCTTGGCTGCAGGTGCGCCCACTGTAGGCAGGGGCTCGGGCATCTCCAGAGCTCGATGCCACTGCGCCGTCGCGCCGTCCGAGAAGCCGACGGCCGCTGCGCGATGCGCCTTCCACGGCGCAGTTGCAATGGCAAGCAGGGCAACTCGCGCATCTTGCGATCATTCCATAGTCGCACATGCGCCCTTGACCTTTGTCGCAAGTGCATGATCTGGCGGCTTGATCCAGAAACCATTGGGCTCGGTGATCCGCGCCGCGCCCTGCCGCCCCTGGGATTCGCAGCTTCAGTCGGCCACGCTAATCCACGGGCGTGCCGGAACCCCGGTAAAGGCTGCCAGGGCTGTCAGAACGTCAAAGTGACATCTCAGAAGTTCAATGGATGGCCAAGTAGGTCCCGATTCAGACGGCAGCGCCTGCCTTGAGGTGCCAGGCGGAGGCCGCGAAGCCCCTGAACGGGCCCTGGCGAGCACCAGACGTGGCCAGCCGGCGAATCCTATCAAAGGACGCGGCGTCAGGTGAGGGCGAAATAACGACCATTCTCCTGCAGAGAGAACTGTTTCAGAACGTCCCGATAATGACCCAGCCACGCGAGAGAGATGCCAACCATCCTTGCGAAACTCGCGTGTCCAATGGGTGCGCAGGTCCTCTGGCTGATGGACCTCAACAAGCCCAACCAACGGATAAACACGCGGGTGTTGATGGAGAAATTCCTGCGTGACGTTGGCGAACAGGGGGGTCGCATGCAAATCCAATGCGCCGCGCTGCTCGTGGCCTTCCTCGGAGGCGCCTTGCCCAGCAGAACGAAAACCGACGACCGCCTGCTTAGCCGTCTGGCGACACGCATAGCTAGAGCTCTCCCAAGGGCCCCCCCGCCGACAAAGCCCGCGGGTTGCACGAGGCTGCTCCAGCCTTGCGCCGACGCCTGACGACGGAATAGCGGTGTCCCTCTGACCATTGATTCGAGCTGCTGGCACCTCTTTACCTGTGTGGAATTCAACACAAGGGTGCAAGTCAGGATCGCCCATTGCATTCAAATTGCTTGAATCGTGACTCTCCTCGTTGAGCTGTGGGTCCGTGTCTAACTGAGCGAATTTGTCAGCCTCTGGGTCGTCAAAGCCTCCTGCCTGCATCATCGAAATTGGAATAGTCGTTCCCGTGCCGGCCCCGCTCTCCGACCTGTGCTGTCCTGACTCAAGCGGCTGCTCGCCTTCAGCCGATGCGCTTCCGTGCTGCCCACCACGCTCTGGTCGCGCGCTTCTGCTGGTCTCAGCGGCGGGGGAGGCGCCCCTCAGCCTGGTCGCGTCTCAACATTCTCGGCCAAGGGCCTTCCACTGAGCGGTGCGGAGGACGTGGGTGTCGCATGGGCCGTAGGAGGCAGAGTCGCGCCCCTCCCGGCCTAGGTGGATCCCTGGGCCTAGGGTGTGGAGCTTCTGCCGATGGAGTCGTGCCCCTCCCCTCATCAACGCTGCCGGGCTGACGGTCACAGCGTGTGACTTTGGGCCGAGGAGGGAATGGAGCCTCCATCTCCCCGTTCGGGGGTAGGGTAGTGTTCGCGTCGTGTGGAGCCGCGCCCCTCCCCTCGCCATCACGACAAACGACAAGGCTGAAGGCCACAGGATGCTGATATGGGCCGAGGATGTGGGGCCTCTGCGTCCATGGCTGGGAGGTCAGTCACATTGAATACTAAATACAACAATTCTGATCTAACTAGAAAGAGCACATGCTTGACTAAGGCGCTGTATGTCAGGATGTGGGATGCCGGTTCCTGGCCAGCATTGAACGGACGGTGTGCGCTCGATCAATGCATTGATGCCTGGATCCAACTGCTCACGAAAGGGGTTTCTCCTGCGGTTCCGAGCACACCCTCTGCTTTTAGAGGCCTCCTAGATGGGGTCGGAGTGGATGGGGTCGGAGGATCGCGCCGCATCGCCGATACATCGGCGATGCATCGGCGATGCATCGGCGATGTATCGGTGATGCACCGGCGATGCATCGGCGACGTCGACGGGAAGCAAAGTGGGCTCCACATCGAGCCGCATCGGCGATGCATCGGCGATGTGCCGCGATCCCCCGACCCCATCTACTCCAGCCCCATCTAGGAAGCCTAGAGCTTTGCACTTGCCTTGACCCTAGGTGAAGGTATCCAGGCGGTCGCGTCACGAAACTGATGTTGCTACTCAGCTGCTGGTGCCAGTTGACTGGCACCCGAATTCGAAGCTCCTGGAGTAGGTGGTGGATCAGCAATGCCGTCCTTGTCGCCTCCTGGTGCCAAGGCTGTGGCGCCGCCTTCTGCACCTGTCTCGCGCTTCTTGGCCACCAATCGTACACGCTGGGTCTCGTACTCTTCCATCGCCTTCTTGGTGTCGGCCATGGCCCCAGCGAAGAGCTGCTTAGCGGTCTCGGAAAGCCTCGCGCGCAGCTCCCTGGCCCTGTTGAGCACCTCCTGGCGGTCCTCATCCGTGTCGACACCCTCAGGCAATTGGTCCAGCACCCCGAGGTCGAGCTTGTACGCGTCAGCTTTGCCTTCGACCAGGTCCTCCAGGCGCACCTTGGGAGTGGCCTTGGTTTTGCCAGGCGCAGGTTGGGCCTCGTGGGCAAGTCGGTCGGCCAGGTCACCATGTAACTCATCTCTCTCAGCCAGCTCGACGCGTAGCTGGTGGATGTACTCGGCGTGCTCGATCATCTGCTGCTGCCTCTTGTCGCACTTGTCGAGTTCCTTGCCCAGCTTTATGGAGACCCCCCCTTTGAGGAGGAGGAGGAGGAGGAAGAGGAGGAGGGGGAGCGAGGAACAGGGGCAAGGAGCAAGAGGAATTACGACGGAAATGGTGATACTGATGTTGATGATGATGATGATGATGATGATGATGATGATGATGATGGTGATGATGATGATGATGGTGGTGGTGGTGGTGATGGTGGTGATGGTGGAGATTATGATTAGTATGCTGGGTTTGATGATGACGTAGCACCCCGCAATTGCGGATAAGAGTGAGGGGGCGGGCGCGGGCGACGCGGGCGTCGAGCCGGCGGACCTCGTGGCCCTCACCTTCCCTGTCGATGGCGCTCTCCTCCTCCTCCTCCTCCTCCTCCTCATCCTCCTCCTCCTCCTCCCTCCTCCTCCTCTCCTCCTCCTCTTCTCTCCTCCTTCCTCCCTCCCCCCCTCGTCCTTTCATCATCGTCCTCCCATTGTCGTCCTCCCCCTCATCGGCCTCCATCATCGTCCTCCCATTGTCGTCCATCATCATCATCATCATCATCCCTCTCCTCCCCCTCCTCGTCCTCCTCCCCCTCCTCCCCCTCATCGTCCTCCTCGTCCTCCTGCTCCTCCTCCTTGTCTTTCTCCACATTCCCCTTACATCCTCTCTTTTTCCGCGTCCTCCTCGTCCCCTGTTGACTCCTCCTGCCTCCCCCTTCTTTCCCAAGATAACTGCAACACAATCCTGTTTTCCACTTTATGCTCCCCGACTTCTCTGATCAAGGCAAGTCGCCAGGGCAAAGTTGCTGGACGGGCTGGTGTGGATGCGCGGGGCTTGAAGAGGTCCTTGCGGGCTCAGACGGCATACAAAAATCTGCCGCCGCGTTTGTGCGGCATCGGTTTGTTCAGTGAACGCGGTTTGGGTCGCGGGTGGGTCGCGGGCTCTCCACCTCCACCTGGAAGGAATGCAAAAGCAGCCCGCCGCAGGCGCCAAAAAAAATGGTTTGCACACTGAACGTGGTTTGGGTCGCGGGTGGGCCGCGGGTTCTCCACCGGGAACGAATGCAAAAGATGCCCGCCGCAGGCGCCGAACAATGTGGTTTGTACCCTGAACGTGGTCGCGGGTGGGCCGCGGGCTCTCCACCTGAAACGAATGCAAAAGATGCCCGCCGCAGGCGCCGAAAAATGTGGTTTGTACCCTGAACGTGGTTTGGGTCGCGGGTTGGTCGCGAGTTGGTCGCGGGGTGGGTCGCGGGCTCTCCACCTGGAAGGAATGCAAAAAAAGCCCGCCGCAGGCGCCGAAAATTGTGGTTTGTACTTTGAACGTGGTTTGGATCGAAGGTGGGTCGCGGGTGGGTCGCGGGGTGGTGGGCCGCGGGCGGGTCGCGGTGTGGGTCGCGGGTAGGTCGCGAGGTGGGTCGCGGGGTGGGTCGCCGGGTGGGTCGCGGAGTGGGTCGCGGGGTGGGTCGCGGGTGGGTCGCGGGTGGGTCGCGGGTGGGTCGCGGGGTGGGTCGAGGGTTGGGTCGCGGGTGGGTCGCGGGGCGGGTTGCGGGTGGGACGACGACAACAAACAACAACAACAACAACAACAACAACAACAACAACCAACAACAACAACAACAACAACAACAACAACAACAACAACAAACAACAACAACAACGAGAATCCGCACCGCGGAATTCCACTTCAGCCACGCACCCAGGGACAGTGAATGACCGTTCGGCCCCCTCACTCTGATGAAGAAAATAACGATGATGATGAAGATGATCATGGTGGTGGTGATGATGGTGATGATGCTGATGCTGATGTTGCTGGTGATGATGATGGTGGTAATCGCGGCTGTTGTGATTATGATGATGATGAGTATGATGATAAGGATGATGTTGGCAATGATGGTGAAGGTGATGGTGGTGATGATGCTGAAAATGATGATGGTGATAATGATGACCATGGTGATGGTGATGGTGATGGTGATGGTGATGGTGATGGTGATGGTGATGATGATGATGATGATGATGATGATGATGATGACCATGGTAATAATGATGATGGTGATGATGATGTTGATGCTGATCCTGATGCTGATGGTGATGACGACGACGACGACGATGATGATCGTGGTCGTGGTGATGATTATGATCAAAATGATGATGATGATGGCCATAGTGATGATGGTGATGATGATGATGGTGATAATGATGCTTATGCTGATGATGATGATGATGACGATGATGATGATAATGATGATGATGATGATGATGATGATGATGATGATGATGATGATGATGATGATGATGATGATGATGACAGTGGGGATGGCCATGATGATGGTGATTATGATGCTGATGATGCTGCTGATGATGATACTAGTGCTAGTGATGATGATGCTGCTGATGATAATAATGACGGCGACGACGACGACGATGATGATGATTATCATCATCATCATCATGATACGCTCTCGAAGCGTGAGGAGGAGGAGGAGGAGGAGGAGGAGGAGGAGAAGGGAGGACCAGCCCTCCCGTCCAGTCCCGAACTGCCTTGCATGCTTCTGGCGCGTAGTCTGGAATGCGAGAAATGCCTATGTAGCACCCCGAGGATAAAACTGGGAGGGCGGGCGCAGGCTGGGTCGCGGAATGGGTGGCGGGCGAGGACGACGACGACAACAACGACGCAACAACAATCCGCACTACGGAACCCCACTTCAGCCATGCGCCCAAGGACAGCGAATGACCGCTCGCCCCCTCACTCATGACCATACGGTTCAAGAAAGTGTCCAGCGAGATCCCTTTTCTGTAGAAGGACCACACTTCCTGATTAGTATAGCTGTTGCGCACATTTTCAATTCTGGCCATGCACGCGGGCAATATTTACATCGATATCCAGTGCGTCTTGAACTGTCTTGGCAGGGGCGCCGCAAGGCCGAGGCGCACCAAATAAACTGGGCCTGGGGGTTGGTTCGGCGGTTCCGTGGTCGCCGTCGCCGCCCCGTCGCCGCCTCGTCGCCGCCCGTCGTCTGGGCGTGGGGGTCGGTCTGGCGGTTCCATGGTCGCCGTCGCCGCCCCGTCGCCGCCTCGTCGCCACCCGCCGCAATGGCTGCGTTCGCATGCGCCCGCCGCACCCATCTCGGCACACCCCGCACACGTTTCGCGGCCCCATAAGGAGCTCCACCGAAGGCCGCAATGGCTGCTTTCGCATGCGCCCGCCGCACCAGTTCCATCCCTCATACGCTTCGTGACCCCATAGGGAGCTCCACCGGAGGCCCCAAGGGCTGCGTTCGCATGCGCCCGCCGCACCCATTTCGACACACCACCCACACGCTTCGTGACCCGACAGGGAACGTCACCGAAGACGATACTCACAACTGCGTTACTCACACCTGCATATGGTTGGGTCCTTCGCCGGGCTAATTTTACGACGCGAGCACGTCTGGGGAAGCAGCTGGGGAGGGGAGGACCCCCAGCCCGTCACTGCGAGGAGGACCATCTGAGGGAGCGTAGGCCATGCCCGGCCGAGGACGGCCGCGCCCGCGGGAGGCTGCGCGCCACGCCCGGCCAACCCACTGAAGGAGGCCGCTGGGGCTGCCACCAGTCGCTGGACTCCGACGGGGCGCTGCCGGCGGCCGTGGCGTTCTCCTCGGGCACGCGCGGCTGCAGCAGGAGGTCGACTGCAGAGTTGATTCACCCCGAGACTGATTTTCGCGACGAATCTACGAGACAAATGCGCCGCCGTGAAGCTGGGCACGGAGAGGGCGTGCCCTCAGGCCCTTTTGCCGAATCCTCCAAGCCTCAGTCCTCACTCCCAGAGGATCTTTGAGGGGCCTGGACCCCAAATTCACAAATCTGCTTAGTTTCCCCCCGGTTCCCCTGGGCTCCCCCGCGGCTTCCCGCATGAATTCTCGCGCCCAAGGGGCCCAAGAGGGCCCCAAGACGGCCCAGGAGGGCCACGAGACGCCCCAAAGCCCCCAAGGCGGCTCCGAGATGGGGACCAGACGGGGAACCCGACTGGACAGTTCGAGCCCTCGGCCCCAAGAGGCCCTCAGGAGGCCCCAAGAAGCCACAGGGAGGCTCCCAGGAGGCCCCAAGAGGCTTCCAAAAGGCTCCAAACAGGTCCCCAAAGAGGCCCCCAACTGTCCCCAAGAGGCCCCAAGACTATCCCCAAGAGGACCTCAAGAAACATCCCTAAGGACTCTGATCCACAATCCAGGCACGGCGGCGCGATGGGCCGCAGGCCACTACACACGTAGAATGCCAGTAGATCTACTAACGTATTACATGTTTTTTCTCATTGATTCGGCGAGGAAACCAAGTTTGGGGTGAATCATTCTGCAGGGAAGGATAAACTGCATGAGCATACACTGCTGGAGGTCCGCGCAGACTTCTTCGATCCGCGCTGGACCCCCTCCCTGGGGCGCGGAGCAGGCCAGGTCCGGCGCCGCATTCAAGACGCGCGCTCCAGCAGCGTCCACGAGGAGTGTGGGAGTCCTGGTCGCCAAGAAGCGAGGGGAGGAGGAGAAGGAGAAGGAGGCGAAGGAGGAGGAGGGAGTAGGCCCAGCGACGATCCAAGAAACCAGTGCGGAGCTCCAACAGTTTTATGCTCATGCAGCCTCTTTCTTCCTCGATGCAATCAAAATTTGTAGCGAGGACGGGCGCTAGCGACGCACGGGCCTCGGCCGCCGAAGCTGGCACGTCTTTTCAGCGGCGGGCTGCCAACACCCCAGGGGCGCAAGGGTACTCCAACCCAACCGCCGTCCTTGCCGGGTGGGCGTCGGGGCCGAGCTTCAAACCAAACACAGCGCCAGGACGCAAGGGCACCATGAGGAAAGCCGTGAGCTCCTGTGATGGATGTTGAGTGTAACATCCATTCTCGGCGGCGCACCCCGGGGAGCAGGCACAGGGGGCGGGGACTCTCAGTCGGGGATCTCCTAACCCGGGTCAATCAGACCGGGGTCAGCAGCAAACCAGAAAGCCGCAACGCAGAACGAAAAAGCTGCAACGCAGGACTTCGCAAACCCGGGCCAGCCAATATGCGCGGCCGCCTCGCGGCCACGAGCGGCTCGCTAACCCGGGTCAGCCAGAAGGGTCTTCGCAGGAACCTGCAGGATCCAGTGCCTGGCTGACCCCCGTTTGCATTGACCCCCATCTCTTAAGCCCCGACTCAGAAGACTCGCAATGCCTCCGGCCTTGGGAGAAGCTGTCCGAGCCTTCTTCGAGGCCGCGCCGCCTTCTGAGACGACCCACCTCCTCACTATCCCCCTTGGCGAACCGCCGAAATCAGGCACCCGCGGATCTGGTGCTTGGGCGATGGGGGAACGTACCCTTCCAGACATGAGGACGGTGCCGCCCCGTTGGGGACGGGGCGAGTCGATTCCGCATGGAAGCGAGACCCGTCGCCACTCCACGCGCCTAGATACACGTTTGCGCTTCCTCGATCTCCTTCGGGGGAAATTCTCCCCTCGCGATCGCTCGGACGTGCATTCCCCGCGCACTTTTCGATGCCGCGCGTGTTTGTTATTTCTGTTCGCAAGATGATCCAGCCTCGATGGCCCTCGCCGAGGATCGGGCCGGGCGAAAGGGGGAGATAGCAAAGGGGGGGGGTGAGAATCAGCTCACATAGCTGATTTTCCCGGCGCCTCCCGGCGCCGGAGGCGGCTATGCATCGAGGAATGGGCCCCTCGGTGGGGCCGAAACCGGCTGCATGCAGCAGATTTCGTAACCCCCCCTTTCCCAATCCCCCCCTTTCGTTCCGCCCGAGAAGAAGAAACGCACACGTCCGAGCGATGCCAGGTCCACCCCCGACCAGAGGTCCACGAGGCCCGCGCCCGGGCTCCCCGAGGGCCTCGGATATGGGGCGCCGCAGGCCCGGGGGGGGACCCTCGGCGACCCTCTTGAGGTCCGACGTCGCGAAGGGTACGCAGCACTTGTTTTTTCACCCCCCAACGCAGCGCCGCAAGGCTGCGCAACAGCGTGAAACGGAGCAGCGAAAGGAAGCCGCTAATCCGCACGTGCCCGCGTGCAGAGTGTTCCAATGGGCCTTGAAACATCAGCAGCGGAGCCCTCGGGCCCGGCCGTGGAGCTCTCGGCGCAGCCTCCCCCCGCCTGGGGCCGAAGAGCGGGGGGTCGGAGGTGCGATCCCAGACCTGCAAGGCATATCTGGAACACTCAGTGAGCTCGGCGCGGCACCATTGAGGGGTCTTCGTTCTTCCAAACAGTTCAGCGCAGCTCCGCACAATTCAAAGCAATGCAATGCAAAGCATTGCTTGGCATTGCTTCGAGCCGCTGCTTAGTACAATTGCTTGGCATGCTGCTTGGCGTTGCTTCCCATCGCTTGGCATTGATCGGCACGGCACGGGAAGGAAAGCAAGGAACAATACCGGGGCCGAGCAGGTGACGCACTATGCCTCCAGCGGTCCACGTCTGCGGAGACGCCGGCAGCGAATCCGGTTCCATACTGGGCAGGGGGTGCCGCTCGTCTTCGCCACAACTCTTTCCATGGCTACATTTAAGTCGGGCGTGTCCCCCTACAGGGGGATTTTGGGCGAAAAACTGAAAATACTCAAAACATACCCCCCCAGTGGGTAAAAATAGTCAAAACATCGTCCCCAGACTATTTTTTTACTATTTTTGAATATTCCCCCTGCAGGGGGACAGGCCCGACTTAAGGCTACATGCACAAGTGACCCTATAGACAAAAGAGTGACCTTTGCTGCCCGGCCTTTGGGGGGGCGCGGGGGAACCGTTCGGACCTCGAGGGCTCGAGGGTGGCTGCGGCCCGAGCGCGGAGCAGCCTTCCCGCACACTCGAGGTTGGGCACGCCGCTGGCGGTGGCCTTGTGGTCGGTTGGGGGCGGTGCGGAATGCCATTACGTGTGGGATAGTGTGCGGGGGGATACCCCACACGTCGTCAGGAAGGGAGCGCAGCAGAAATGAGTCCTGTGCGGCGCTCCAAACTCGGTGCGCTCGGGCCTGCCCTGGGGCTCGGTCGATCCGGTACCAAGTTTGCCCGGGCTGGGGCCTATCGCCGTGGGGTACCGTCCGCCCACTTGCCCGTCTGTGCGGGCACCTGGTGAGGGGGGCCAAACCTGGTGAGGGGGGCCAAATGGGTCGGACTTCAGAGAGGCGTCCAGCGATGGGCGACTTGTGCGATACCAGGAGCACGAGTTCGCTCAGGTCGTCCCTGCTCCAGTCCAGGTGCCAGTCCCCTTCCCAGGTAAAGAGGTGGTATTCCCATTATTCCTCTTTGTGGTCGTTGAGGCAGTTACGGAGCTTCCAGTCCCTCACTACTTCTGGGGGCCGTTCGGGGTCATACTTCTGGATGGCTACGTCCAGAGCGCAAGTGCGCCGCTTCCGCAATTCGTCCCTAGTTTTGCTGGTCACGTCGTCCTGGGGTTCGAGCCTGGCATATTGTTCGATCTCGAACACCTGATACAGCCTCTGTCCTTTCGCGTGCAAGTCCCACTGCCACCTGGGTGGTAAGGTGACCAGCTCGGGTATAGGGCCAACGGGTCGCTATATGAGCTGCATGGGAGAGAGGTGCCAAGGGTGAGCGTACGTCGCTTGCACTCCTCGTGCCGCTTTGATGCCGGGGGGTAGCTCGTGATCGCCTGCGTGGTAGGACGTTTGCAGGCCGTCGTCGCTGCGGAGTGCCAGCGGCTGCTCGGGGGGGCAGGGGGGGTCGGCCTCTGGTAGGTGGTACGTCGGGGCGGTGGCGGACACGGGCGGGGCGTCGTTGCTCCCTGCTGGCGTCCCCCACGGGACCACGAGGGAAAACATGAAAGAGACCCTGCCGGGGACCCTACGGGAGACCATACGATGCGGGAGACCACACGGAAGACCAGTCGGGGGGACCACACGGGAGACCACACGGGAGACGACGAGCCACCGATCCGTGATCCGGGAGGACGCGCCGCCGCCGCGACAGGGCCGCCCGCCCGCGCGGCCTCTGCGGCGGCGGCGGCCGCCAGCAGCCCCAGCGCCGCCGAGGCCTGCAGGGCGGCGCCCATCGGGCGCCCACGCCGGCGCGGAGGGGCGCGGCGGGGGGGGGGGGGCGCCCCGCAGCTCCCCGCTGGGTGTTGCCAGTGGTGGTCCTGGCCCAAAGCATCCCTTCAGATCCCCTGGCAGATCGACTTGGCCCGAGGAAGGGCACAGATGGAAACGGTCTAGGGCTGTGGTCGTGGTTCTTCGCGATGCTGCAAGTTCTGCAGCGTCAAATCTGAGAGTCTGTCCGCCGCTTCTCGCGCCGACTCTGGAGCCCCTGGTGCCTCTGAGCCTCGTGGCGAGGGGGTGCTCTGGGGAGGCCACCTGGGCCTTCCCAGCAGATCCCCGGCCTTCGCGAGGGGAGCTCCGGAGGCCACCTGGGCCTCCCCAGGCATCCTGGGAACCTCTGGGACTCTGGGCCGTGGGGGGGGGGGGGGGGGAGGGAGGGGGAGGGGAGGGGAGGGGAGGGGAGGGGAGGGGAGGGGAGGGGAGGGGAGGGGAGGGGAGGGGGGAGGGGAGGGGGAGGGGGAGGAGAGGGGGAGGGGAGGGGAGGGGGAGGAGAGGGGGAGAGGAGAGGGAAGGGAGGGGGGGGGGGGGAGGGGGAGGGCCCACCTGGGCCTCTCTGAGGGGCACCCTTGGCAGCACCCGAGGCCCCTGGCTGGCCCGGCTGGGCGGCGCAGGCGGGCTGCAGGGCGCGGCCTCCCCCTCCCACAGGGCCCCGAAGCCTCTGCCGGCGGCGGGCGAGCTGTTCCCACGAGCCCGGCTCCGAACGACCTGGAACCTGTCCACGGTGCTTGTGGTGAGGGATACCCAACTGTAGTCCCACCCAATAGGGTCAGAGTAGTTGGGTGTGATCGGAGGGTCGCGCCGCATCAACGATGCATCACCGATGCATCGGCGACGTCGGCGCTGAGAAACTCCGGCTCCGCCTCGAGCCGCATCGCCAATGCATCGGCGATGCGGCGCGATCCTCCGAATTAGCCTCATCCAGCTCCGACCCCATCTAGGAGGTCTAGAACCTGGACCCCGCCGATCGGACGACTTCTTCCCCCAACTTTCCAACACAGCGTGGTGGCAGCAAAAATCCGCACAGAAGACGAACGGCCCTCAGTGAGGGACCGCACGCTGACGGTCTGCGGCCGACGATTCTCTCCGCAGAACTTGGAGCGCGTTTGTTTATGTTCGGCGATGACGGGCGTCATGGGGGGGGGGCGAAGGGGGGTATGACGTAACGCCCCCCCCCGCCGTGTGGCTCCGGCACCGCAGCCGCGGCCGCGCGCGCGACGCGACGAGCGACGAGCGACGAGCGACTACGACGACGACGACGACGACGACGACGACGACGACGACGACGACGACGACGCGAGCAGCATGCAGGTGGCGATATGCCCCACTGCGCCTGTGTACACCACGGCGCTCGCGTGCACCACAGCGCGTGTGTATACCACAGCGCCTACGTACACCGCAGCAACCGTGTGCAACGCAGCGCCTGTGCACACCACAGTGCTGGCGTGCACTACAGCGCCGGTGTACATGTGTACACCGCAGCTACCATGTGCAACACAGCGCCTGTGTACACCACAGTGCTTGCGTGCACCGCAGCGCCTGTGCGCGCCACAGCGAGCGTCTACACCACAGCATCCGCGTGCAACGCAGCGCTGGTGTACACCACAATGCCTGCGTGCATAGGACAAGTAGAGAGAGCATATTCGTGAGGATCTGCTGCGGACAACTAGACGCCACGCCAGGAAAGTGCTGATAATCGAATGCGACGTTCTTCCAGTATCCCTGCTCCTCCACCTCCACCACCTCCTCCTCCTCCTCTTTTTCCTCATCCTCCTCCTCTTTTTCCTCATCCTCCTCCTCCTTTACCTCCTCCTCCTCCTCCTCCTCCTCCTCCTCCTCCTCCTCCTTACCCCCTGTCCTGCGGGTTGGCGCTACACCGCACGTGCTCATCTCAGAGCGCACCGCAGAATGATCTATTGAATCGGCCCACTTGACTCTCGGACGGCCAACTTAGCTGGAACCTCCTGGACGCAGATGGGAGGAATTAGGGTGATGCGGGCGGACTCGGGAGGACGCGTAGATTCCAGCGGCGCTCCGGCGTCCATAAGATTTATTTTCTATTGTTTTCCGTGGAATCCACAAGCGCTCCATTTTGTCATAAGGATTCGTTCCAACATTCTATATACAACAATGGTTTTGTGTTGCACACGGTTGCTGTGGTGCACACAAGCGCCGTGGTGCACACAGGCACCGTAATGCACGCAGGCATTGTGGTTTACACTGGTGCTGCGTTGCTCACGGCTGATGTGGTGTACGCAAGCGCTGTGGTGTGCACAAGAGCTGTTGTGCACGCGGGCACGGTGGCACAAACTGACGCTGTGTTGCACGCGGCTGCTGTGGTGTACACATAGGCGGTGTGGTGTACACAAGCGCTGTGGTGCACGCAAACACTGTGGCCCCCCTAGATGATTGCCATCATCGGCCCGGAATATAAAAACAGGTTTCAGCCGCGTCCGCGCGCACGACGACTACGAGCGACGAGCGACAAGCCACGAGCGACGACGACGACGACGACGACGACGACGACGACGACGACGACGACGACGACGACGACGACGACGACTGCGGACCAGACTCCTATGCGGAATCCTACGTGGACACCTGCGCGGATCCCAATGCGCACGGCGGCAGAGCCCAGAGCGCACTGGGGGGGGAGTGTTACGTCATAGGGGGGAGGGGGGGGGAGCGGGGGCCATGACGCCCGTCATGCCCCAAGCAATAAAGAAACGGGCTCTTGCACAAGACTCGACAAATTGTTGTTTTTCCTCTGAGGGTTTCACCCTCCACTGGGGGAAGTGGCAGTCGCACCCCGCCCGGAAAAAAAACAGCGGTCGGGAATCAGAGACCCGGCCAACCTTTGCTGACGCCGCCATCCCGCCAAGCAGACGCCCGAGCCCACTCCGCCGCTCGGCCCAAGCCTGCGCGCAGCCTGGCCACGGAAGGCAACCTAAACGAGTGCTGGGCGCGATGGACGAAGACAAGGTAAACGCAACGGGCTCGACGAGCCGCTCTCTTCGCAGAGCCCCCTTCGCCAGCCAAGACAATCACTGCTCCATGCCAGGGCTCGAGCTAACGGTGTGGTTCGTGCTCGTGTTGTCTTCGGTTTCCTTCGTTCTGTCTTCATTCCGCCTTTGCTGCAAAACTTAACCAAAACGAACACGGTCCACGAAACCACCATGACATCGTTCAGCTCAAGCCCGCTGGGATTCTGGCGGCGTCGCAGGGGGTGAATGGGCGCGCGGCCTTGCGCAGCGGACTGTTCCGACCGGGGCACAACTTGCCATCGCTCGGACGTTCATTCCCAGTGCATTTGTCGGTGTCGTGCGTGCTTCTCTTGCAGGATGATCCCTCGGATGCCCCAAGACGCACCCGAGAGGCGCTGTCCCACGAGGCATCCCGAAAACGGTCACGAAACAGGCTCCTGGATGGGCTGGTGGGGACACGCGAAGGGTCCAGAGTGGTAGCAATGGCGTGGCGAAAACACAAGCCACAACACAACACAAAATTTGGGGGCGAGCCCAGGGGGGAGTGAGAGGAGGCAGGCCATATCAGAAGGCGGCGGGGCTTCTCAGAGGCCCCAGCGCCTTCCGAGAAGCCTCCTGAGCCTTCTCCGAAGACAGAGACGGATTCCCAGAAGGCGCGAGGGCTTCTGAGAAGCCCCGTCACCTCTGAGAAGGCCTGCAGTCCTCTCACTTCCCCCCCCCGGGCGCGCCGCCGCGCGGCAGCCATCGCCTGGCGGAAGCAGCAGCTGCAGCACAGCACCAAAGCAGTCGGGCGGCGTGCAGTGTTCCGGGCGGCCCCGGAGCGGTGCCGCCGCGCGCAGCACGGCCAGGTCTTCGCACCCTCGCGCCGCCCCCCGATGCAGAAGCACAAGCACGCAGGCCAGGCCGCGAGGCCCCGTAAGGGGCTGGCAGGCTCGTGCCGTGACACCTGAAGGGGCCCTGCGACACACAGACAAATGGACACAAATAACGGGATCCCGCTGCATATTTTCCCAATACTTTCTGGGTTTTTGCCTTCTCCCCCACTTCCCATATGTTCCTATCTTTTCTGGGGGATCGACGATGACTTGTGGCTGTGTGTTTTTTCCCCT
>CAUYUJ010014158.1:227227-232227 GCA_963575745.1 Prorocentrum cordatum
AACAACAACAACAACAACAACAACAACAACAATAATGATAAGTTTAAGACTGTTCGCCCTTAAATGCTCGAGTGTCTCGATACCCGCCCTCTTCGTCTTCGATCGAACCCCCTTTGGGGGGTATACCTTTCTTCCCTGCAGGCCGGGCCCCGGCAAGCGGCGGGGCGGCCGCGGACTGTCGGCCTGGCCAGCGGCAGCGCTGATCGGCGGGGCGGCCGCGGACCGTCGACCCGACCCCACGAGGGACGGACAGGGGACCGACCACGACGTCGACGACGACGACGACGTCGACGTCGACGGCAGCGACGGCGACGGCGACGACGACGACGAGCGAAAGCGAGAGCGAGAGAGAACGACTGCAGAGCCACAAAGGACACGAAGTAGGCCACGAAGGGCGACAGCGGGGACACGAAGGGAATGCTCATGGGGCCACGAAGAGCGCGAACGAGTGTGGGCCACGAAGGGCAGATAATGTGGGGCCACAGAAGGCAACGATAGGGCCACTGAGGGTAGCACCTGGGCCACGTAGGACAATGAGGGGGCCACAAACGGCGACAGCGGGGCCACGAAAGGCATGCACATGGGGCCACAACGGGCGCGAACGAGCGGGGGCCACGAAGGGCATACGTATGTTGGGCCGCGGAGGGTACGGACGGGGCCACTGAGGGCAGCAACGGGGACACGAAGGGCAGCGAGGGGGCCACGAAGGGCGACAGCGGGGCCACGAAGGGCACGCATATGGGGCCACCACGGGCGCGAACGAGCGGGGGCCACGAAGGGCATACATATATGGGGCCACGAAACAAAGCGAGGGGGCCACGAAGGGCTGCAACGGGGCCACGAAGGGCAGCGAGGGGGCCACGAAGGGCTGCAACGGGGCCACGAAAGGCTGCAACGGGGCCACGAAGGGCAGCAACGGGGCCACGAAGGGCTGCAACGGGGCCACAAAACAAAGCGAGGAGGCCACCACGAAGGGCTGCAACGGGGCCACGAAGGGCAACGAGGAGGCCACGAGGGGCTGCAACGGGGCCACGAAACAAAGCGAGGGGGCCACGAAGGGCTGCAACGGGGCCACGAAACAAAGCAAGGGGGCCACGAAGGGCTGCAACGGGGCCGCGAAGGGCAGCGAGATCCCGATCCCTAGGTAATCTGTGAAGGAGTCCTAAGCGTGAGCGCGACTCCTAGGTGCCTGGGTGTTGGGAGCGCGGCGCTGGAGTAAATTGCAAGAGATTCCAACGCAAGGGCGCTATTCTTAAGTAATTCGCAAGCAAGTCTCCAGCGAGAGCGCGACTCCAGAGCGCAGGAGGAGCGATTCCTGAATAAATCGTGAGGAAATCCCCAGCGAGAGCGCGACTCCTGAATAAAATGCGAGGAGGTCTCGGGCGTGAGCGGGGGTCCTGGCTGAATTGTAAGGAAATCTCAGGCGGGAGCCGTTGTTGTTGTAACCCGGGGGCCAAGGGGCCAGTTTGAGCAGGAAGACTTTTCTTTACAAAAAACAAGGTGCGAGCCCCGGGGGGGACACTTCAATTGAAAAGTTCAATGTGCACCGGTGGGGAGAGATCAACAATAATTATTTTTAAAGAATGAGAGTTCAACAACAATAACTTTAAGACCGTTCGCCCTTACATGCTCGAGTGTCCAATAACGCGTGTTTCCAAAACCCTCGATACCCGCCCTCTTCGTCTTCGAACGAAACCCTCTTGGGGGGTATACCTTCATTCCCTGCAGGCCGGGCCCCAGCAAGCGGCGGGGCGGCCGCGGACCGTCGGCCTGGCCAGCGGCAGCGCTGATCGGCGGGGCGGCCGCGGACCGTCGACCCGACCCCAAGAGGGACGGACAGGAGACCGACCACGACGACGACGACGACGACGACGACGACGACGACGACGACCTCGAAGACGACGGCGACGACGACGACGAGCGAAAGCGAGAGCGAGAGAGAACGACAGCAGGGCCACGAAGGACACGAAGTAGGCCACGAAGGGCAACAGCGGGGACACGAAGGGAATACGTATGGGGCCACGAAGAGCGCGAACGAGCGGGGGCCACGAAGTGCAGACAACGCGGGGCCACAGAAGGCAACTATGGGGCCACTGAGGGTAGCAACTGGGCCACGTATGACAATGAGGAGGACACAAATGGCGACAGCTGGGCCACGAAGGGCATGCACATGGGGCCACGACGGGCGCGATTCCTGGGTGCCTGGGTGTCGGGAGCGCGGCGCTTGGGCAAATTGCAAGAAATTCCAACGCAAGACCATTCTTCAGTAAGTTGCAAGCAAGTCTCCAGCGAGAGCGCAACTCCAGAGCCCCGGGAGAGCGTTTCCTGAATAAATTGTAAGGAAGTCCCAAGCGAGAGCGCGATTCCCAAATAAAATGCTAGGTCTCGGGCGGGAGCGGGGGTCCTGGCTGAATTGCAAGGAAGTCTCAGGCGGGAGCCGTTGTTGTTGTAACCCGGGGGCCAGGGGCCTAGTTTCAGCATCAAGACTTTCCCTGTCAAAAAACAAAGTGCGAGCGTCGAGGGGCGCACTTTGATGGAGAAAAAATATGCACCAGCGGGGGTGATCAACAATATTTGTTTTTCAGATACGAAAACTCACCAACAACAACAGCAGCAACAACGACAACAACAAGGAAAAGACGCGCGTGAGAGCCCCGTGAGCTCTAGCCGCCCGGACCCGCCCTCGCCTTATTGCGAAGGCTGCGCTCAAAGCCCCATGGGCGCATTCTGACCCCCCACCCCACCCCCAGCAACAGCAACAGCAACCAGCAAAGAAAAAAATCCTGGAACTCCCGTGGACTCCCTTACGGACCTTGACGTGGTCCTGTGGTTGACAAACGTATACGCGCCGGCGTGCCGCCGCGTCAATACAGATCCGATACAGACTGTATGGGATTCTATGCAGATCCGATACAGACTGTATGGGGTCCTCTAGAGATCCGATACTGACTGTATGGGATCCAATACAGACTGTATGGGATCCTATACAGATCCGATGCAGACTGTATGGGATCCTGTAGAGATCCAATACAGACTGTATGGGATCCTGTAGAGATCCGATACAGACTGTATAGGATCCTATACAGATCCGATACAGACTGTATGGGATCCTGTAGAGATCCGCTACAGACTGTATAGGATCCTATACAGATCCGATCCAGACTGTATAGTATCATGTAGAGATCTGGTACAAGCTGCATGGGAACCTGTACAGATCCGATACAGACAGTATAGGATCTTATACTGATCCGATACAGACTGTATGGGATCCTGTAGAGATCCGATACTGACTGTATGAAGCCCTGTAGAGATCCGATACCGATTGTATGGGGTCCTGCAGAAATCCGATACTGACTGTATGGAACCCTGTAGAGATCCGATACAGACTGTATGGGATCATGTGGAGATCCGATACTGACCGTATGGAATTCTGTAGAGACCCGATACAGACTGTATGGGATCCTGTAGAGATCCGACACTGACTGTATGGAATCCAGGAGAGATCCGATACAGACTGTATGGGATCATGTAGAGATCCGATACTGACTGCATGGAATCCTATAGAGATCCAATACAGACTTTATGGGATCCTGTAGAGATCCGATACAGACTGTATGGAATCCTGGAGAGATCCGATACAGACTGTCTGGGATCCTGTAGAGATCCGATACAGACTGTATGGGATCCTAAACATATCCGATAGAGACTGTATGGGATCCTATACAGATCCGATGCAGGCTGTATTGGATCCTGTAGAGATCCGAGACAGACTGATCCTGTAGAAATCCGATACAGAATGCATGGGATCCTATACAGATACAGACTGCATGGGATCCTGTAGAGACGAGCTGGCGATCAGAAAAAAACTGGGTGGGCAGCCGGGCCCACACGATGCTGGCGATCAGAAGAAGACGCGCCATGAAATATGTAAAACATAGATATCCGACGTACACGGAATGCGCAGGTGTGCGCCGTGGGCCAAGGTGGCGCGTTCACGAACGGGGACGAGGAACGACGACGAGCTGTCTAGCTGTTGGCATAGGGCCCACAACAGGGAGGACGCTTTGGAAGCTGGTTTCTGACACCGTGTGGACCGTTCAGTCTTAGAAGACCTGCGCAACCGAATCCTGATTTCGCAGCGCGGGTCGTTTCCGAAAGTCCTGGGGCCCGAAAGGGGCCCCCCGGGCGCGTGGCAACATTGAGCGCCCGCGCTGGGAAGGCCGCGGCAACTTGCGCCATAGGGGGAATACACTGTCGCGCGTGAGTGCGCGCGCGCCCGCGTGAGCCGCCACGCCGCTAGGGCCGCGGGACTAAGATCCGCCGCCGTGCCTGCACGGCAGTGGCGTGTTAGAATGCCTGTGAACTCTCTGATAAGGTTTCAGTGGAACTCCTTAGGGCCATCCCGCCTTGTCCTCGCGGCTGGGCTGCATGCGCGTCGCCCTCTTCCCGAGGCTCTGTCGGCGCCGAGACATGCTCCTGGGCCCTCCAAGGCGCCCGAGATGGTTGCCAAGATGGGCCAGGCAAGCCGCCACGGCCGCCTAGACGGCCCGTGAGCGGTCCAAGACGGCCCAAGATGCAAGACTGCCTAAGATGGCCTCGAGACGGCCCAAACGGCTTCCAAGACGGCCCACATGGCTCGAAAGGGCGCAGGAATCCATTGGAATCCATAGGAACCGTGCTGAACCCTGAACCTTCGGGGGGCTCAGGAATACTCAGGAATCCCCAGGGGCCCTGGGGGGCCCAGGATTCCTCTGCAATCCAAAACAACCGCGCGGAACCCTGGGGGGCTCAGGAATCATTTGGAACCCAAAGGCACCGTGCGGAACCCTCGGGTGGCCCAAGAATCATTAGGGATCCCAACGAACCCGGGTGGTTCAAGAACCCTCTGGAATCCAAAGGAACCGTGCTGAACCCTGAACCTTCGGGTGGCCCAGGAATCATCGGGAATCCGCAGGGGCCATTGGGGGGGGGGGGCAGGATTCCTCTGGAACCGAAAGGGC
>CAUYUJ010014158.1:239727-247227 GCA_963575745.1 Prorocentrum cordatum
CCTCCTCCTCCTCCTCCTCCTCCTCCTCCTCCCAAAAATTAATAATTTCAGCATCCGGAAAAGTGTCGAAAGTGTCGAAAGAATGTCGGGCGAGTGTCTCCCAGGGCCCGACACGTGGAAACCCTCGATTTTCGGTACTTGTGTGGTGCTCGAAATTCGTTATGGTTTCAAGGCTAAAACAGGTTGGAGCATCATAAGCCTAGAGATCCGCGCCGCGCGGAGTGCGGCTACCTTCGCGCTCTCGCCCGGCCACACGGAGACGAACAAGTCTCTGGCCCAGGCCACGAAGCGCGAAGTGCAGTCATCGTCGCGCCCCAGCGGGTGACTTCCTGCCCCCACCTCTGGTTCTGCCTCTGCGTTGTCCTCCTCCTCCTCCTCCTCCTCCTCCTCCTCCTCCTCCTCCTCCTCCTCCTCCTCCTCCTGGGCAAGCACGCTTGCTAATCAAGCGCGGCTGCGCGGGCGACCTCGGCTAGAAGTTACTCAGGGCGCTGATGAGCGTGCAAGCAACCAGAGCGGAAGCAGGCGGCGGGCACAGGGGGGTGGGCGAGGGGGGCGGCCTTCTCGCTGAAAAGCGAGCTTCTCAGGAACCGTCCTGCATTCCACGAGGGTTTCGTTTGCCGTTGTTCCCTCTTTTGGGCCCGGCCGGCGTCGTTCTTGTTGTGTTGAGGGTTGCAGTTGTTGAGATTTTCTGGTCGACCGCAACACAAGCAGTTGAAAACAAGCAGGAACACACAGCAAAAGACCAACAACAAAAAAACACCAGAGGGCGTCTCGGGAGCCTTCCTGCCTTCCAAGGGGGCTTCTACACGGGGGCGACATAGCAGGTATCACTCACACGCCACCGTGGGGAACCCGTCAGCGTGCCACGGCCGAAAAAACCCAGGGTCTTCGGGCAGGCACGACGAGGCAGCACGATGACGGGGCCCCCAACGGCAGCGTTTCGCTGATTCTTCGAGTCGGAGATCGACCACAGAATTGATGTACCCCCAAACCGCAGTCATCGTCGAAACTACGAACGCATACTTAGAGTGGCCGTCGATCTACGAACATTCTATATATACATATATATATATATATATATATGTTCCAGGCTCGGGGATACTGCCAGGCCTGGATGTTTTCCTCATCAGTACGCTGATTCGATCTGTGTGCTGCGAGCGCCGAGAGCTTACCTGCACGAGTGCTGTACGCAGCACCCGAAGAGAAACAGACATGACAGCCTGAAAACCCAGGACAGGCTTCTCGCCCTTAAAAGGCGGCTGAGAGGGAGGTTTGGGGAGGCAGAGTGTAAAGCGTTAAAACGGAGTCTGTGGGTGCTCGAAGCCAGAACGATTACGGAGCGAGAAGCGGCCTTCACGTGTCACCCTCCAGAGAACAATAGCATGTGAACAAGCATCAATGTTCCAGGCTCGGGGATACTGCCAGGCCAGGATGTTTTCCTCATCAGTACGCTGATTCGATCTGTGTGCTGCGAGCGCCGAGAGCTCACCTGCACGAGTGCTGTACGCAGCACCCGAAGAGAAACGGGCTGGACAGGATAGACATGACAGCCTGATAACCCGAAGCGCCTTTTTCTTCCAAAGATAAACCCTGGTATTACCGCAGCCCCTTCGTCATGTCCATTGCTTAGAAAGAGTAGACCAGATAGCGGAGGAGAAAGCGTTGACGAGCTGACGACACAACGGTGGCGGGCATGGCTCAGCCTGAAGCGTACGGTGCCGGCCCGACTGATCATGCCCTTGTAGCACGATGTGAGGTCGACCACTAAATTCACATAGTTTGCGGCCAGCACAAAGACGCTGAAGATGTGCAAGGTGGACGTTAGCTGAGACAAAACGGGTACGCTTCCGCCATGGCATTCCATAAACGCAATAATCGATCACGGTGGTTTCGACGTCAGGAAGCCTCAGAAGTTGTTGCCAACACGGGAGGTTCCATAACCGACTGGCGTGTGGGTTTTCGATGGTCACCGGGATGCCGTGGGAACGAGCGAGCCTAAAAAGGCCAGCAGAAAAAGCAGCAAGATGGTTACCTTCCTGAACTCGTGCCAGAACCCGAGGAGAAAGCCCAGGAGCACCTTCAGGATGAAGAGCGGCACGCCACCCTTCACGATTTGCAGCCGAGAACGCAGCGCACGGGGTACCCAGCCAGAGGGCCACGACGAGGCCCGATCGAACCCACCCGCGGACAAGCCGACATAGACGAGAACAATTGAGATCATGGCAGGGTCCTGCACGGATATCAATCGAGAAGGCTGGGATCCCCGACAAGGCTCGACACGACCGCCAGGCCGCACTCCAACGGGCCTGCCCGGCGAACAACTCCAAGGCAAACCGGCCCCCGCGAGGAGCTGCCGCGCGAGGGATGGCTGCAGGATCACTGAGCCAATGCGCTCCGCGCAGAGGTTGGCCGCGAACTGCGTGACCTGGTCGAGTCGGTGCACCTGCTCGTTGAGGCGCCCGGCTTTTACGTAGCGGCGCAGCGAGGCGTCGGAGTCCCAGCGCCCCCTTTTCTTTACACCTAGCAGGTCCCGTTGCCCAGAGTGGATCTCGCGAGAGGCCCCGCCGCGGCGCATCTGGTAGATCGTCGCGGGAAGGAGAGGCCCGAGGGGCAGCTCGGCCACGGCGGCCCTGAAGTGGGCCGTCCACTTGGCGTAGTCCACGTCGGCAATCGGCCCGGCCAAGGGTCCTCGGCCCCGCAGGTGCTCCAGCACAGCGTCGACCCACTTGAAGTCCGGGTTGTCGTTCAAGAGAGACTCGTCGCACGCGTGGGTCTTGCTGGGGATCTCCCCCTCCAGGGGGTTCAAGAGGATCCCCCAGTGTCGAAGCCTCAGGGGGCCTCGCGGGACCGGAGGAATCAGGTCCCTCCGCCGGGCCCTCATGGAGCTCCGACGGCCAGCAGTAGAACACGAAGTTGAGGAGCGTCATCAGGCCGGCGCCCACGCCCCCGCGGGCGACAATCTTGACGATCACGAGCGCTGCCACGACCCATGGCATGGGCAGTCGGGCCCGCTTCGGCGCGAGACGGCCGAACCCCCGCAGGGCAGCCCAGGCCCGAGGCAGCTCTGGAGTCTTCCGAGACAGCCGGTAGGACTCCAGGTGGGCCAGGGCAGCCTGCAAGGCCGACGCGCGGTCGACTACCTCCCCGTTGAAGAAGAGGTCGCGGAAGTACTGCGCGAGCCCGACGTCGAGCTCCCGCACCGTGCCCAGGGCGATCCCCATGGCCAGGCACCAGCTCTTGAACTCGCTCACCATCGCGATGTACCTCATCCGCTGCTGGGGCTTGATTACTCTCTGCTCGAGGAACGACGTCCCGGCGAGCGGCCCCACGGGCGCGGGAGCCGGGTGGGCCCTGCGCCGCGCGGAGCAGCGGTCGGCCCGGCGAGCCCCCTCCAGCGCAGGCCGCTCCAGGTGGCTCCGGGGCGGCGGGCGGGGCCGCGGTGTCGCCGCTGGCCGCTTGCGAGGTGCGGTCCTCGCTGGCCGCGGAGTCGCCGCTGGACGAGGCAGCGTCAGCGGCGCCGAAGCCGGCGGCGAGCACGCGACCGGCGGCACGGACCCGCCGCTCACGGGCATCATGGGCCCCCGCAGGCAACCTGAGCATCACCGGTGAGCCCGCCGTCGGACCCGCCAGCGACACCAGGCCACTCAAGGCCTGGGGGGGGTGGGATAGTCAAAGTAGAAGACGCGGGTATCCTCGAAGAGGTAGCTCGAGCCGACGCAGCAGGCATGGCAAAGCGCTGTCCACGAGACCCGGGATCCCCAGCATTGTGCTCAGACGGCACCCACCTCCAGGTGTGGCATGAGAACGACGCCAGGGCCAGAGAGCCACGCTGCCGACACACCCGCAGCACAAGTCTCGTAGGCGACCGGCCCTTGGTGACAGCGAGGATGGGGGCCATGGAGTCCCCGAGGCGCAGGTGCCTTCGGCCGAAGCTCCGGAGTGCCCAGACCTTCCGCTTCACATCCCAGACCATCGCTCTTCCCTCCAGACACACCTGGGGTTCGGGGCGCCGCCAGGCTCTGGACTCCGCGAGGGCCCAGGGGGCATCCCACAGAGCCACAGGGACCGGGGGCACAGAACCCTAGGGGATCTCAGGAGGGGAGTCCCGACGGTGACCTCCGAGGCGCTGCGCGAGGAGAACCGAATCCCGCGGGTTGAACGACTTCTCCCTGGACTGCGTAAACCTCCACCGCTCGTTGAAAGACCCCAAGGACGCAATGTCAAGATCCGATGCCACATACGAACAGCCTCCAAGACCCCAAGAAGACGCATCCACCACAGTGACTTCTGGATCCCACTCGGCCCCAAGATCACGATAAGCCAACACAATCAAGTGGCTCGCCCAATTCAGCTCGCGAAGGACAGACGGCCAAATTTTTACTGCACGGTTTCCAGCTTGCTCGGCAAACGCGTAATCGGCATTGATTACACAGAGAAGCTCACGGCGCATGAGGCACCTGGTGGTGTAGTGTGAGAGCAGTATTTCCAGAGTGCGCCCAGACGCGAAACGGCGACGACAGAGCTCGATGAAGGCGAGTCGGATTTTCCAGCACATGACCGGATTCACCTCGGCGGTATCTGACGAGAACTGCCAACCCAGCGTCGCGCCGCCTACTGAAGACTCGCACGGATGAACAGGCAGCGGCGCCGACGACAGTTGCTGCGAGACCTTGTCTGCAGCGGCTTGCACAGCAGAAAGAGAGTGACTGAGAGAAACGAAGTTGTCCACATATTCTGTATTGATAAGAGGATGAAGTGGGGGAGCCGGTCTCCCATCGCAAAGAGCACGATGTAAACCGATGCCAGGAACGGGCCTAGAATGCAATTCGAGTATCTCCTGCATTATCCAAAGTGACAGCTTCCATCCCATAGGAATGGCAACAAACGTAGGCGTAACATATGTCGAGGGGCCCACCGGTTGACCACTGATGCTAGCACCCCCCGCGACGCCAGCCCGAATCCGGGGAAGACCGAAGCACCCCCGAAGGGACGACGGAAGAGCCAGATTGTAGAACGCGTTGGCCACATCGACCCCACCAACGCAGATAGGGCCCTCACTGTCGACCTGGATGCTCGCAAACGAGGCGCCACTGGCAAGGTGCACGGAGTCTGAATCAGAAAACCAACAACTCGCCCGTCCCCCATCAATAATGACTCTCAACTTTCCTGACTTCTTAAAAACGGCGAAAATCCCCACAGACTCCCTGCACCCTAGCCTCCATTCAATCAGACCGGCCTCGCTCAAGCGGTTTAAAACAGACGCATACAGGCGGGGAGATCGCCGGAGCGCTGGATCTGTATACGCTCTAGCGGGGGCCTCCTGTTGAAGCCTCTCGGCTGCCAGGGACTCAGGAAGAAGTTCCGAGCAAACTTTACCAGCCAAAATTCCACCCTCCGGACCGCCCAGCAGCTCCAAAGGACGAGGGGAGCTACCCGGGGCAGGGAGATCCAGGAGGCAGGCTGACGCTGGGCTCATCGGCGCAACGGTGGCGGGCTAACCATCGTAGGCGCGCCGGGCGCAAAGCTCCCGCAAGGCTCCCGCGCCGTCGAGTCCATCGGGGGGGGGCCGATCCTGTTCACCGCAAGACGGATTCGCCTAATAGCCTCGTCCTGGGCAGCAGTCGGTGGCAAGGCCCCCCCCCCGAGATGAGGACCCCTGAAAAAGATCATTCAAACTCTGAGCGATGTCCCGCACAAGCCGGTCACTGTGACCCGCTCGCTCGAGACGACGACGAGTGGCCCTGGAAAAAACTGATGAGGTGCCCCCCGCGGGAGGTGAGGAGAGGGAGGAAGAGGTAGAGGCAAGAGATCGCGCGCGCGATCCTCAGGTGTGAAAAGCCCCCCCTGCGCGTAGCGACCCAGGCCGGGGGGGGCTCCTGGGTCGAGGGTGTCTGGCTTCATTGCTTCTTGAGGAGCGCGGCCAGCTCCTCCTTGGCTTTCCTCACCTGTTTCAAGATCGCTGCATCCTTCTGAACCTCGGCTGCGACGTGATCCAGAAGGGATGGACACACCATGGCGGTGCCCGTGTCCTTGTTGAGGCCCGAGAAAATCGCCGACTCATCCATGAAGCCGCTGAAAGAGACCGAGGGCTTGCCAGCATTCTTGTTCTTCTCAGATGTTCCGAGAGAATCCATCCAGTAGACGTACTCCGTGAGCTGAGCCTTTCTCATGATGATCTCAACTCCGGCCAAGTTGGACGGGTCGGCCCCGTCGAAGCACAGCAATTCCTCAAGGGCCGTGAGCGCCGTCCCGTGGGCTTCTATGCCCCACTGGTCAGCCTTCAGGTTGAACGTCGAGGTGAACCAGCGGTGGTGCGAAAGCGGCGTGCTGGAGCGGCGTTCCAACCACTGAGCGCACCAGAGGACGGTCCTCGGACCAGGCACCGTCCAGTTGCTCACCACACACTCGGTCATGTCACGGACCGCCTCAGCATAACCCCTACGAGGACGGGGGTCAGCATGATGAGCCTGTAGCAGGACGCGGGGATCATGTACAACTTCGAGGGCCTTGTAGACCCCTTCATCAAGATCACGGATGTTGCGCACAGCGACGGCACCATGACCAGGAGGAGTGAAGACTGCCAAGTCCCCCGAGATCTGAGCGTTCAGCGGAAGCTGGACCACGACGCCGCGAGCGTTGAAGGACGTGCTCTCGATCGTGACCCACTTGTCCGGCACGGGAGCGGCAGCAACGCCAAGGGGGGCTGCCGCGGCCGCAGGGGCAGCGGCCACCACAGCGCCAGCCACGGCTGGCCCACCGCCAAGGGGAGCAGCCCCAGCCGCCGGCCCAGCAGGCACTAGCGCGCCGGCGGCAGCACCTGCACCTGGACCACGAGCTCCGAGAGCACCAGCCCCGGGGCCGGCAGGCGGCATGAACTCCGCCAGCGGCTGGAGGCACCCCTGCGGGCCCGGCACAAAGGCCGCACCGGCCGCCGCCGCCTCGGCGGCGAGGATGTCCTGGCACACCTGCTCGGCCGCGACGTTGAAGGCCACCATCTCGGCCGCCGTCGGCTCGCGCCGAAAGCGGTGAGTCTGAGCACGGTCCATGCCAGGGGGGACCGCGCGCGTAGCAGCAAATCGGACGCCCTGAATGTCCACGCTGGAGCCGTCGTACAACTCGTCGTAGACGTCGCGCTGGGCCGTCGCGATCAGCAGGCGGAACGGCTCAGTCGGTCGAGTCGCCGATGGCCTCAAGCGCCCCAGCACTCTCCGTTGGTGCCAGAGCGGCGCGCCGGCGTACTGCAACCACGCCCATGGGAGCAGCTGATGAACTGCCATGGTGCTGCTCGGCCCGTTGCCCCGCGCCGCTGCCGCGCGACCGCGCTCGGAACAGGGCGGGCAGGCAGGCTCCTGCGGCCGCCCCGATTAGGCAGCAGCCAAGGAGGGCCGCGCACACGAGCGCCGACCAGAGCGACCCCAGCCCAACAAGCGGCGGGCCCTCGGCCGCCCCAGGCGGCTCCGCCGGGCAGACCGGCGTCGGCGTTCCCGGGCAAGCCGGGAT
>CAUYUJ010014158.1:249727-272422 GCA_963575745.1 Prorocentrum cordatum
ATCAGCATTAGCATCATCAGCATCATCATGGGCCAAAATGGCTCAAGGGCCAAACTGCTGATTCAGTCACTGCCTCAGCGGGGTATGCTCCCATCGATCCTAAAGCAGCTTCTCATTTGCGGGTGGGCCGCGTCCACTCACTTCGCACTCAGTGCCGGGGAACGCCATGGCGGCTGCGGGAGCGCCGCAGGGCAGCATGGAGGCGAATTGGCAATGCAAGAGCTGTCACCGCTTCAACTGGCCCTGCAAGAACGCGTGCCGCACCTGTGCATTCGTTGGCCGGCTCCCGCTGTTGTAACAGCGAAGCCGGGAACGGCAGCCGGTCCAGCAGCGTTGGCTACGTCAACGTTGAAATCGACAGCGCCGTCACGTCCGCCCATGAACGCCGCGAAGGGCAAGGACGGCCCCAAGAAGATCAAACACAAGTCCATGGACCGGAACTCAATCCAGGACATGCCCCTCACGGAGAAGGCGAGGCTCAGTCGCCTCCAGCAGCTACGGACATCGCTGCAACAGACTGGGGCATCCGATGCAGCCCTCGGCTTCATCGATGCGGACATCACTGCGATCCGCGAGGCGACGGTCGACGCCCGGACGCTCGACGAGCAGCTCGCAGGCATCACAGGGGCAATCACTCGAACGGAACGCCGTGCACAAGCAGCCCGGGACGCCATGGCGCAAGCCCAGGCCGAGCTCCAGAAGGAGGAGGAACAGCTGGCGCGCCACCGCCAATCTTTGGCCGATGTTCAGGCGAAGATCCGCCGCGAGGCGGGCCTTTCGTCGTCTTTTCCGCCAATGGCGGGCGCCGTCCCGCCTTGGGTCGCCAGTGCCCTGCAGGACACGGCCAACTGGCTCTGGGGGAACACGAACAAGCAGGCGCAGCCCGGGGAGGTCGCCACGTGGCTCGAGAACCTCACCCAGACTCTATCGCCATCACCGCCATCCCCTCCTCACAGACACAGACGCCGACCGTTGCCTACAACGCCCAGATCCCGCACCACTGGTGCGAGCGCCGCCGGGGCCCAGATGGATGGCTCTACTCCCGGGAGCAGTTCCACAGCTGGTTCGGGGCAGAGGCGGGGGAGGAGATCTGGGATGCGGCCCTCGACGCGAGGATGACAGACCAGACCAAGAGGACAGCAGATCCCCGTGGGGGAGGACTCCGAGGACATGGAGACGGACCTCAAGGAGGAGCACGTGCAGCGGAACCAAGACGTCCTGGCGGAGGTGAGCGACTCGTTCACGCCCGTCACCGGCCGCAGGCCCCTGCGGACCACGCAAGGCGTCCCCGAGATCTCACCGTACGCGCCCCCAACGCCGCAGCTGGGGGAGCCCGGGTCGACAGCACCTCTGGCAGGAGCTGCCAATGGGGGGGCGTAGCCGACCAGACACTTCCAAGCGAGAGACCTCCTCAACCCGCTGGGGGGGGGGCACCCGGCACCTGCCCAGCAGGCTCTTCGCAGACTTCACGGGAAGCAGTCCGCTGACTTTGATGGCTTTGCCTTGTTTCGGCCAACGTCACCACGCTCAGCCCCGCTGAGTACAGGAAGAATGCGAAGGCCGGCATCGACTCCACCACCCGCATCGACTACCTGGGTGACCTATTTCACCGCCACAGGCTCGACATCATCTTCGTCCAAGAAGGGCGCCTCCCCCACGATGGCACATCGACGGGCACTTACTACCTCCGCCACGTGGCGGCAGGCGACAAAGATGGGAACTACGGATCACAGATTTGGTTCCGTCATGCCGTTTTTAAAGATGCCACCATGGTCTCCAAGGTGATCAGCCCCCGCATCATCCTCACGCGCGTGGCCCTGGGCGACACCTTCTTCTATACCATCTCGGCCCACGCCCCCACCAGCGTGGCCCCAGAGCAAAAGACATTAGCATTCTGGAAGCTCCGCAGGGACACCATCCGGAGCCTCCCACGCCGACGGTGCATCGTCCTCGGAATCGACTCGAATGCTGACGACGAGGACACCGCCCCGGGGTCCAACCAACTGTTCGCGCAGGAGCTCATGGAAGAACTCTCCGGCGACGAAGTGGCGCAGCACCATGAAAATCTCACCCCCACCGGGAGGAGCTCCCAAGGCTCGCACAGGCGGCTGGACCGACTCATTACTGTCGGGGAGGTCTGGCACCAGGCTGGCTCCTACAAGGTGCACACTGAGGAGAATATCTCCACGATCGAGAGTGCAGACCACTCCATGATTACCACCAGGCTCATGCTACGCTTCGGCAACGCGCCGGGGCCAGAAAAGCGACCGCCCAGAATGAAGTTCGACACCTTCCAGTTGGAGGACCCCGGTTGCGTGGCCGCCTTCCGGGGGGCCGTCTCTTGCCTGGCCGACGTGGTCCAGGCATCTTGGTGGAGCTCCACCGACGAGTACCTCGACTTCATTTCGAAGGAACTTCATAAGCTGCAGCAGTTCTACTTCGCAGCGCCGGCACCCAAGCTACCGCGCAAGCCGTGGCTCTCGCAGGGCACCTGGGCCCTGGTCAAGACGACGCCCAACGTTCGCACGGCCTACCTTCAGGCCACCAGAGCCGCGAAGACAGCCACCCTGCAGTTCTTCTTCCAGGCCTGGTCCAAGCCTGCAGGCAGAGCCACATCCGACCTCCGAGCCGTGGAATGGCACAGGGCGCATTGCTGATGGAAACCTGTGGCCATACATGCAAAAGCCCATTCTTGCACCGTGAAGGACAAGGTCAAGGCAGACCGCGAGGCCTGGACTTCGGCTCTGGCCCAGGAAGCCGCAGCCGCTGCCGACCGCGGCGACGCGTCCACGCTGCGCCGCATCGCCAAACAGCTGAGACAGGGCCAAAGGCCCAAAGGCCATTCATCCTTGATCACTGAGAACGGCACGCTGCTCTTCGACCCAGAGGACATCGCCGCCGACTGGCTTGCGTAGTGGGCTGACTTGTACAGAGGGCAGGTCACGACCGTGGGTCAGCTCAAGTCCGCACCGCAGTGCAATGCCGGTTACCTGGTCGGCGAGGCGCCTGCCCCGCCTTTCGACTGGCATAGATCCCCTGACACTCCGCCAGACCATGTCGCCGACATCATCGCCCACCTGCCTGGCCGACGTGCCGTCGGGCCGGACGCCCTCCGCCACGACGTGGTCAAAGCAGCGGGCGAGGGCTGCCCTCGGATGTTTTCCCCACTCTTCGAGGCATGCCTGCTGCAGCAGAGGGCCCCAGTGCACTTGAAGGGTGGAACGAGCTTCAATATCCACAAGAACGGCCCGAGCCACATCAAGGACAATTATCGCGGAGTGGTCGCCGAGACAGCCTTCGCGAAAACCTGCACCGACCTCATCTCCATGCCGCTTCTGCCATCCTACCGGGACGTGCTTGTGCCCGAGTCGCAGGCAGGGTGCGTGAAAGGACGTGGCACGGCATCCGCCGCAGCCGCCACCGCTGGTTGGATCTCTCGGCATAACGCCACTCGGCGCTGCTGGGCCATCCTTTTCCTAGACCTCAGCAAGGCCTTCGACACGGTCTTCAGGGAGTTGGCCCTGGGTCCGAGGGACGTTTCGCTCACGAAGCTCATCCCCGTCTTGATGCAACGAGGTGTCCCGCCTGATGTGACCAGCGCCGTCCACAAGCACATCAAAGTCCACGGCCCCAGAGTGCTCGATGGCGGAATCGAGCTGGCGGCGGCCCAGCTGATCGCAGATTGGCACACTGCCACATGGTCGCACGTGCGACCCAACGACGGACGCGACGTCACGCCAGTCACTGACGACACGCCGGTTGCCTCGTCGACCATCGGGGCGCGCCAGGGCGACAAGCTCGGCGCCATCATCTTCATCTACGACATCATGCTGGCCGAGGTGCGCGGGAGGCTCAGGGAGCTTGGCGTCTCGTCCCGCATGGCCGCCCCCACGGGTGCCGTGCCCTGGCACACCAACGTCAACCCAGAAGGCGACCTGGAGGAGATCACCGTTGACCAGTCCACGTACGTCGACGATTTAGCTGAGCTCTTCGAGGCGGACACGCCGGCACAGCTCATCGACAGCCTCACGCAGGCCGTCAACGTGTTATACGAGGTGCTATCTCGCTACCGCCTCAAGATCAACTTCGGCCCGGAGAAAACGGCCATCATGCTGCGCCTCTTCGGAGTGGGCGCCCGCGCGGCATACAATCAGCTTCGAGATGAAGCAGGCGACCTAGGGCTGGACACCAACGCCGGGCGCTGCGGCATCGTGCACCATTACAAGCACGTTGGGACGACCCTTCAGACCTCTGGGCGATCGATGCTCGACGCCCAGGCGAAGGCCACCAAGATGCAGAAGACCTACGGCCCTATGGCCCACACCGTCTTCGGCTCCTGCCACCTCTCGGAGGCGACCCGCGCTTCCCTGGCGCGCTCGCCTCTGGACTCCCAGCTCCTCTTTGGCGCAGAACTGTGGTTGCAGGACGACCCGGTGGCCAGACGCCGCACGCAGGCGGCCCACATGCGACCGCGGCGGCAGATCTTGGGACACCCTCGATTCGGCCACACCGACGTCAGCGATGACCAGGTGTGCACGCAGCTCGGGCGGCACTCCGCCCTGGACATGGCGATCACATGCAGGCGACTACGGCTGCTGCCGGTTTTGCTGGACGGCCCAGCTTACCTTCGTGCCATCCATTGCGCGGAACCTAAGCCGCCGCATGCCCGCCTCCTCCTCCTCGACCTCACCCTGCTGTGGGAGCACTCCGAGGAACTGCGCCATCTGCCGTCGCCGGCGGTGGCACCAGCGCAGTGGGCACGCTATATCACAGCATCCCGCACACGTTGGAAGAGGAGTGTCAGGGCGATCGTTCTCCTCCCGAATCGCCCGGGGGTTATTGCACAGCAAGCCCCCCACCAACGGCTGCCGAAGTCGAAGACGCCGAAGCCCAGCGCTCGACCCTGACCCACGCACAACAGCTTCTCCAGTGCGACCTGTGTCACAAGTGGTGCAGGGGATGGCGCGGCCTGGCAGGCCACCGGCACCGAGCCCATCGCATAGTTGCCACGGCTCGGGCATATTGCATCACGTCCACATGCCCAGCATGCGGCAAAGACTACGGATCCCGACCGCGGGCTGTCCACCACTTGCAGTACAGCTCCCAGGTTTGCCGTGAGATGATGCGTACGGGCAGGCTCCACAGATACGAGGACTCCTTGATCGAGGCCGCGGACCAAGCCGATCGAGAACTGGTACGAGCCGACGTGCTGGCTGGTAGAGGGCGCCTTGTGGCTCGACAGCGGCGGCCACCAAGACCGGCCGTCTCAACGCGGTGAGGCGCGCGCGGCGGCATCTGTGCCCGCCACGCCATACAGATTCTACATTCCTTTTCTGTGCAACAGAGACGTGCGGCATGCAGTGCAAATTCCGCCCGGAGCCCGTGCACAGCCGGCCTCCAGCATGAGAATTGATCTTCTGGCACACCTTCAGGTAACGCCGTGGCCGCTCGCTCATCATCATCATCATCATCATCATCATCATCATCATCAGCATCATCATCATCATCATCATCATCATCATCATCATCATCATCATCATCATCATCATCATCATCATCATCATCATCATCATCATCATTATCTTCATCTCATCATCATCATCATCATCATCAGCATCATCATCATCATCATCATCATCATCATCATCATCATCATCTTCATCATCATCATCATCATCATCATCATCATCATCATCATCATCATCATCATCATCATCATCATCATCATCATCATCATCATCATCATCATCATCATCATCATCATCATCCTCATCCTCATCCTCATCAGCAGCAGCATCATCATCATCCTCATCATCATCATCATCATCAGCATCATCATCAGTAGCAGCATCATCATCATCACCAGCATCGTCATCATCATCAACAGCAGCATCATCATCAGCAGCAGCATCATCACCATCATCATCAGCAGAATCATGATCACCATCAACATCATCATCATCACCACCATTATCATCATCATCATCATCATCATCATCATCAACAGCAACCTCGACATCAACACCATCAGCATCAACAGCATCGTCATCATATTCATCATCATCATCATCATCCTCATCGTCATCATCATCATCATCATCATCATCATCATCATCATCATCATCATCATCATCATCATAAGCATCATCAGCAGCAGCATCATCGTCATTATCATCATTATCATCATCAGCGGCAGCAGCAGCAGCATCATCATGCTCATCATCATCACCATCATCATCAGCATCAGCATCGTTATCATCATCAAGAGCATCATTTTCAGCAGCAGCAACATCAGTATCATGAGCATCATCCTCATCAGCAGCAGAAGCATCAGCAGCAACATCATCATCAGCAGCAGCATCATCAGCATCATCAGCAGCAGCATCATCCTCATCATCAACAGTATCATCATCATCAAGATAATCATCGTCAGCATCATCATCATCATCATCATCATCATCGTCATCATCATCGTCAAAATCATCATCAACATCGTCATCATCAGCGGCAGCAGCAGCATCATCATGCTCATCCTCATCAGCATCAGCATCATTATCATCATCAGGAGCATCATTATCAGCAGCAGCAGCATCAGTATCATCAGCATCATCAGCATCAGCAGCAGCATCAGCAGCAACAGCATCATCATCATCAGCATCATCAGCATCATCAGCAGCATCGTCATCATCATCATCATCATCAACAGCATCATTATCAGCAGCAGCAGCATTACCATCATCATCAGCAGCAGCATCATCATCATCAGCATTAGCAGCATCATCATCATCATCATCATGACCATCGTCATCATCAGCATCACTACCACCACAACCATCATCATCATCATCACCAATAGCATCCTCATCCTCATTCTCATCATCATCCTCATCCTCAGCAGCATCATCATCATCAGCATCAGCATCAGCATCATCATCAGCATCAGCATCAGCATCAGCATCAGCAGCATCAGCATCAGCATCAGCATCAGCATCAGCATCAGCATCATCATCATCATCATCGTCATCCTCATCATCATCAGCATCAGCATCAGCATTAGCATCATCATCATCATCATCAGCATCACCATCCTCATCATCATCATCATCAGCATCATCAGCATCATCATCAGCATCATCATCATCAGCATCATCGTCATCATCATCATCATCAGATCATCATCATCATCATCAGCATCATCATCAGCACCATCAGCATCATCTCATCATCATCATCATCATCATCATTAACATCATCATCATCATCATCACCACCACCACCACCACCACCATCATCATCATCATCATCATCATCATCATCATCATCATCATCATCATCATCATCATCATCATCATCATCATCATCATCATCATCATCATCATCATCATCATCATCATCATCATCATCATCATCATCATCATGGGGGGGGGGCGCGGAGCGAAGGCAGGGGAGGCACGAGCAGGGGGAGGGGGCGGCGCGGCGATGGCGAGTGGGCAGTGGGGGCAGGGAGGCGGGAGGGGCTGGGCACGGCGGCGGGCGAGGAGCGGAACAGAAACATTCGACGGTCCGCGAGGACCGTCGAACATTTATGTTCATGCAGTTTTCCCGCATTCGGGAAAAAACACTAGGAGGAGGAGGAGGAGGAGAAGGAGGAGGAGGACGAGGACGAGGCCCAACGTCGGTCGGAATCAGAAAACGCAACTTACCGCCCCTCGGGCGCTGCGCCAATCGACCGTTGCCGACCACGTGCAAGATCCGTGGCTGCACCAGCCGAACGAGCAATGCCGAAGCCTTGAAGGTCAGAAATCGCTCCAGGATGGCCACGGCGCCTGGCCTGATGAAGGTGCAGATGCAAAAGGAAACGCAACTCCAGCAGCCGAACCGCGCCCAGCGAGTGGCCGTAGCCGAGCTAGCAGATCCGAAGGAATGGAGCTCCCAGTCGCTCTAGAAATGAGCGAACCGAATATGGGGGGGCAACCATATAGGGCTGCAAAGAATAGGAGGCCCCGACAGAAAGAGCAGGCGGAGGAGGCGGCGGAACAGAATGACGATGAGGCGGGAGAGGGGGAGTAGCATGGGGAGTACTCACCCTCTCCCCCGCACCTCCATCTCCCTTCCTCCCTCCTCCGAAAGCTTCTGCTTGTGCCGTCTGTGGGCCCTCGAGCCAAGAATGGGGCAAGCAGACCAGAAGCAAAGGGGTCTGAGTCAGAAGAACAACTCGTGCGCGCGTGTCCCTCACGGGCTCATGCTTGCGGGACTCAGGCGGGAGCCCGATGCGGGCAGGGAAGAGGATCGGAGAAAATGCTTGGATGCCGTTTCTACGTGTGCAAAAGCAAGCGTTGAGGTGGCTCGACATGGCGAGCCAGGCATTCCAATTGGGAATTCCAAAGGTGGCAAAAAGGTGCGTGATGAGACTGACAGACCAAGGGATACTGATGCGAAGCAGACTGCTGCCTCAACGGATGCAAACAGTGAGCTCACAAGTGATCGAAGCGTCTGTAGCGGAACACCACTGCTTATGCAATTCCTGCTGCGCTGAGGAAACGTCAGCTATGTAGGGGAGCTAACCGGCCCTCGTATGCAGAACGCAATCGGTAGCCTTGGTAATCAGTGTGGAGGGATGACACATGACAGCCAAGCATTCGATACGAATTTACGACACCCAGGCGGGTAGAACAATCCTGGGGACCACGAAAAGGAAGACCGCACCTACCTTCAACTAGTACGGAAGGCACATGACCGTCAAATCCCACTGTTCAATTTGGTACGAAAATTCGCATGGAGGAATCATCAAGGACGTATCAGATTTCGATTACGTCCTCTGTGTCACCTCGTACAAGCCGTGGGGGCTTCCCACCGTGTTCTGCACCAATTTAATATCGGCAACCGACTCCTTGCTAATCAACAAGATCATTCACTGATCACAACCTGCATGAACTTGCAGCGTGTTCCAGCCAGCCTCTTCCTACTCGTTCCCAATATTCGTGACAAAAGCCTTTCCGCAGCTCCTTCGGAGCTCCTTGGGGGCTCCTGCGAAACTCCTTTCTGAAGCTTGCCAGCTCCCCAGACATCAATTCAAACGTCCTTGCAAGCGTCGCCCAGAGGCGCTTCACGCGCTTTGGACTACTCCGCTATCTGGGTTCTGGATGCTACGAGTGGACACCACACCTGGACTTCGACTTCGACTGCTTCGCTCTGGCGTGTGGGAAGCCGGCCAAGGGTTGTGGATGCCATGACAATGGACACTCTAACAGTCCTAGCATTGAACTAAAGATGTGCTTAAAGTGAGTAAAGCATGTTCCAAACATGTTTCAAACATGTTTGTAACATATTCAAAACATGGTTGAAACATGTGAGCGACATCTGGATATTATTTGGCAACATGCTTCCTCTCCATTGATCGTCCTCCACAAGCCCAGGGGTGAAGACTGTGGGCATCCTGGCGTTGGGCTTCGTGACGAGCCGGCCCCGGGGGTGAAGGCTCTGGGCGTTCCGGCGTGCCGTGTAAGCGGGGCCCACGGGCGAAGACCCTGGGCGTTCCGCCTGGGGGTACAGACGGGCGAGGGCTGCGGCCCGGAGGGCGAAGACCCCTTCCCTCCCGATTTGTTGTTGTTGTTGTTGTTGTTGTCCCCCCCCCCCCGCCGCTGCCCCCACAGCACATCCAACTCGGAGACTAAGGCAACCACCCCGACACCCCAGGACGTGCGCTCCTGAAGCGGTCCTGCGCGTTCACTCGGCCGCCCTGCCCTGCCCGGTCCGCTCCCGAGGCGCGCCTGCGAACACGGTCTCGCACGCAGGGGGGCTCACAGGGCGGTCGGTGGCCCCTCCCGCCCACGCACTGCGCCCATGCACTGCGAAGAGAACATGACTACGCTGGGAAACCACAGGACTCACACTACAAAGCAAGCGGGGACGAAGTCCACTGGTGTGTTACAATGCGGATGTAGACGGCCATTGCAATCACCTAAAACCTAAACCTAAACCCCGTGTGCTGCCGTGGTCTTCAGCTGGGGTTGAGCTGGAGGCCGAAGATCAACATGAACGTTGATACTGACACGACTGGCCACCGCAACTTGCATTTTCCTGGGTGCACTGGCGGCGATTCGCAATTTGGACAACGGCTAAGACAATGGCGCCTTGAGCGTCGTGGGAAAGAAAAGTGTTGAACGGCCGTCTGCCTCTATTTGCGAACGATGGGTCATACTCGGCCGTTAATGTCGGCGTCGGACTCGACCGTGGGAACAATGTAATTTCAAAGTTCTTGGGCACAAGTGTATCAATCCGCAGCTTGACCTCAGGCGTCCTAAAGCCGAAACTGCCATGCGGGGACTCTTGTGAGCTTTTGGGGGCGCCTTTCCTTGGGAACCTCCTGGGCCGTCCTTCGGGCCTCTCGGGCTGTCTTGGGACCTCCAGGGAGCACATTGGCCCTCTGGAGGCCACCTTGGAAGCCGACACTCAGCAGACCGCCTCCCCTCTGAAGCGGACGGCAACCCCGAAGCTCGGGACCCTGGGGAGACAAAAAAGTACCGATACCGCTACTCCCCGGACCTCTCCCGGGGTGCGTTCTGACGAGAATTTCTAAGCGAATCCAAGCAACCAGAGGACGCCCCGATGGCCATCACGAGGCGCCGTGAAGCAAGAAAAGGCCACGGCACTCTTAGGGGGCCCCATGCGAACCCTACCCCTACCCCCCATGATTTCTGAGGGGGAGGGTGGGGTTCACTTCGCTCGGGAGCTCCCGAACGAGGTTAACCCCAACCTCCTTTTCAGAAATCGTGGGGGGGCAGGGGTAGGGTTCACATGTGGCCCCCTAACTCTGGCAACCGTGTGAGGCCATGCGCGCCAGCCCCCTTGAGCTGTGCACGGCGGGCACTGGGTGCAGCAACCGCTGCCTATGAGGTGGGACGCGGCGTGGTGAAGTCTTCTCACGGGCTTGGGCTCGACTGACGATCGGCCTGCGTCCTGCACGCATGCCCGCGCAACCCGCCTACAACCTATCGATCTGCCCGAGCTGCCACAGCACAGCCTGCGGGCAGGCGCCCGTTAATTCGTGTCGGCCGCGGGGCTTCGGTTTTTAGACACGGGAGCTCGGACTTTGGGCCAAACGGTTGTTTGGTCAGCCGCTTCCTCATCCTCCGCTTGTCAACAAGTTCATCCTTGGTCTCGTCATCGCCATCACCATCGTCGTCACCAACACCAACATCATGATCACCAATAACAGGACCACTGTTGATCACCATCATCACCGACTTTGCCATCGCCAACGCTGCACCACCATCATCACCATCAGCATCACCGTTGCAACCACCGTCAACCATTACCACCACGACCACCATAATGGTACGTGCTGTACTCGTCATCCGTGTCCTGCCCCGTTCTCATCCCACGGCCCCTCCACCTCCACGACGGCGAGCTGCCGCTACTGATCCTCGCCCTCATCATCCTCGCCGTCCTCTGCATCACCATCACAGCCATCATCACCATTACCATCATCACCACCACCACCACCACCATCATCATCATCATCGTCATCATCAGCAGCATCAGCATCATCATCAGCAGCATCATCACCAGCATCATCACCCGCATCATCATCATCATCATCATCATCATCATCATCATCATCATCATCATCATCATCATCATCATCATCATCAGCATCATCATCAGCAGCAGCATCGTCATCATCATCAGCAGCAGCATCATCATCATCATCAGCAGCAGCATCAGCATCATCATCATCAGCAGCATCATCATCATCACCCTCTTCCTCGTCGTTATCATCGCTTCCACTACCATCACCATCAGATCACCGTCAACAAAAACACCGTCCGCGAGCTGTTGCTGCTGAGGACCCTCCTCCTCCTCCACCGGCTGCTCCTGGTGCTGCTCCTCCCCCTCCTCCGCCTCGCCCTCTCGCCCTCCGTCCCTCTCTCGACACTGGAGTCGCCAGAGAGACACCGATACCGCTACTCCCCCGACCTCTCCTGGGGTGCTCCCTGATCAGGGTTTCGAGGAGAGTCCAGCCGTGGCGGCGAGGGCTCTCCAGGACGAGCAGCGGTGTCGTAGTCTGGTCCTTCTCCGAGACACGGCCAGCGCACGAGCCCGTCATCCATCAGCCTGCATGCCCACTCCCTCTGCTCACCGCGCAGCAAGGCCCCGTAAACGGAGACGCGCTTCATTTTCCGTGGGACCGCTCAGGGAGCAACGCGCACGAGGAGTGCAATGTACCGACGTCGAGAAAGAGCGCGCAACTACCGTTCGGCTAGTAATGCTGCTGCCAAACGAGGCGCCGATTCGGTGCCAAACTAGACTGCCAAGGCTTGCTGCCTGATCCACAGACTCAGTAGCCATTTCAAACAGCCCCATGGCAGTCTGATGCCGAGCGTAGGTGCAAAATCTCCGTTCGAAAATGAACTCCAACGCTGGAGGCCACCTCGGCGAAAGAGCTGCGCCGTGCCGAAGAAATGCTCAAAGTGGGCAGTGCGCGGCGGAGGTTCACCACGCATGCCGGCCCCGCCGATGTCATGGCGGGCTGCGGGCCCATCGGCCCCGTGCCGAGCGCAACCTCCTCGGGGCGGTAACTCAGCGCTGGATGAACTGCATGGAGCTGATGGCCCCGAGGAAGAAGACGGTTGGCACCGCCAGCATGTGCACCGCCAGCCAACGGAAGGTGAAGATGGGGTAGGCCACCGGGGTCCGTGCCGCCGCGATCTGCGGCTTCGGCTCCGCCAGGCAGGCCGACCTGGCCTTCCGAGTATCGCTTAACCGATCCCCATCCCCAGCGGCGTGGCCTGGGCCCCACTGGCCGAGTTACCCCCCTGGATGGGGAGATAGGTCGTTCCCTTCTGGTTTCGAGGGGTGTATCCCCAACTGCAGTGGTCATTTGGTGGGGGTCTCGAAAGCTTCAAAGGGAGGGGGATGGGGATGGGGATCTTGGCTAAACGATACCGACCTTCGTGGCCACGGCAGCAGCGTACCCGAGGCCGAGCCCTGCCAGCACGCAGGCGCCGAACGGGGCAGGCTCCGCGGAGGACGTGGGGCGGCCCGCGCTGCTGGCGGTCGGGGCCGCCGTCGCCGGGGCCGAGCGCCCGCGCACAGTCCCGGGCACGAAGGCGCACGCGCCACTGGCGAGCGCGAGCAGGGCGGCGATGCGAGCAAGCGCCATGGCCTCTGGGTCTGAAGCGCTGGTGATGGGCCTGTGTTCCACCACCACCACCATAAGGTGGAGCGGGGAAGGAGGTGGAGGATGATGATGATGATGATGATGATGATGATGAGGAGGAGGAGGAGGAGGAGGAGGAGGAGGAGGAGGAGGAGGAGGAAGAAGAGGGGGAGGAGGACCCCCATCCCCCCTCCTACTTCTGGTGGTGGCGGTGGAAGACAGGCACATCACGCTGGGAAGCTGGAGGCGGCAGGCACGGCTGGAGCCAAGGCACCTCGAGCCAAGACGACCGAGGGCCCCACAGACGGAGGCCCTGACGGACCAAGACACGCTGGCACGCCGGGGAAACTGCGGCCGTGGGTGTCGAGACGCTCTCCATCCTTCGTTCCCGAGCCCTGGTTTGCAGAATGCTGCCCAAAGCCGACAGCGGCAGCTGTCGGGCAGGCTGTCCCTCCCCCTGACGCTGCCCCCGACTCTCACTGCTCGCCCTCACGAGCGGCGACCGGATCCATCTCTGCGCCCTCTCGGTCTGGATTCCGGGGCGCGCTACCGCGGAAACGCGGTCGCACGAGGACGTTCCGCGCGGGGCATCCGCGAAAGAACGCCGTGTCCGCAGGGTCGCGGCCCAAGGGCCCGCGAGGCCGCGGGAACGGATATGTGTTTCCCCATCCTGAGTGGGGTTCTTGTTTTCCTGGAACACCCCCTCCTTCTCTTTCTCCTCCTTCTCCTTATCCTTCTCCCGCCTCCCTACTATACCATACGATACGTACCATACCCATACCACACCTAACTACCATACTATTTACCATACCACACCTATCATACCACGCCTACCATACCATACAATACCATACCTACCATGCCTGCCATACCAAAACTACCATACCATACCATACTTGCCATAGCATGCCATACTATACCATACCTACCATACCAGACCTACTATACCATGCCAGGCCTACCATACCATACCATACCACACCTACCATACCAAAGCTGTCATACCATAAAGACCACGCCTCCAGGGAGGCCGCGTCAGAGCGAGGACAGTATCGGGGCATTATACTCTTCACAAGGTTTCGTGCCCCTCCCACCCCTACAGGAAGGCCACGCCAGAGCGAGGGGGTATTCGAACATTGTTTTATTCACCTGGCATTCTGCCCCTCCCACGCCTCCAGGGAGGCCCCGCATGAGCGAGGAGGGTATTCGACAACCAAGTTATTTATCAGTGTTCGTGCCCCTCCCACTCCTCCAAGGGAGGCCCCGCCTGAGCGAGGAGGGCATTCGAAAACCATGTCATTTATCAGGTTTCGCGCCCCACCCACTCCTCCAGGGAGTCCCCGCCTGAGCGAGGAGGGTATTCGAAATCAGGTTCCGTGCCCCTCACACTCCTCCAGGGAGGCCCCGCCTGAGCGAGGAGGGTATTCGACCACCATTTTGTTTATCAGGTTTCGTGCCCCTCCCACTCCTCCAGGGAGGCCCCGCCTGAGCGAGGAGGGTATTCGACATTGATGTTGCTTATCAGGTTTCGTGCCCCTCCCACTCCTCCAGGGATGCCCCGCATGAGCGAGGAGGATACCTGAAAACCATGTCGTTTATCTGGTTTCTTGCCCCTCCCACTCCTCCAGGGAGGCCCCGCCTAGGCGAGGAGGGTATTCGACATTGATGTTGCTTATCAGGTTTCGTGCCCCTCCCACTCCTCCAGGGAGGCCCCGCCTGACCGAGGAGGGTATTCGACCTCCATTTTGTTTATCAGGTGTCGTGCCTCTCCCACTCCTCCAGGGAGGCCCCGCCTGAGCGAGGAGGGCATTCGAAAACAATGATAGTTATCCTGTTTCGTGCCTCTCCCACTCCTCCAGGGAGGCCCCGCCTGAGCGAGGAGGGCACTCGAAAACCATGGTATGCATGTATAAGTTTTCGTGCCCCTCCCACTCCTCCAGGGAGGCCCCCCCTGAGCGAGGAGGCTATTCGAAACTATGTTGTTTATCTGGTTTCTTGCCCCTCCCACTCCTCCAGGGAGGCCCCGCCTGAGCGATGAGGGCACTCGAAAACCATGTAGTTTATCTGGCTTCGTGCCCCTCCACTCCTCCAGGGAGGCCCCGTCTGAGCGAGGAGGGTATTCGAAAACCATGTTGTGTATCAGGTTTCGTGCCCCTCCCACTCCTCCAAGGACGAACGTGCTTCCTGAACAGCCGTCGTCTTCCTCCCTGCTGCTCGACCTCCTTGCCTTCATCTGCCGTATTTTTCGCACGTACTTTTGCGATGGCCCTTCCATTAACATTGCTATTACATTGCCTCATTGATCCCACGAAGCCCTCAACGTCCTTATGTGGGGAACCCCTGTTGGCATATTTGTTCCTGGAGATCGGCCGTTGCGAAAAAGACGCAACATCGCAATACATCACGACCAACGCCCTGGAACCAATCGTTCCGTGTCACTGTTCGAGCCCGGTCGACATGTGATGGCCCCGTGGCCCGAAACCAAGCGAAAACGCCCGTCTCGGAAGCACTGAGGCGCCAGGATCCTCGGGAATCGCCCGCGACACCCTCAGAAAGCGAGTCACGGAAGCTTCTGGTCGCCCTATGGCGCCGAATACCCGCCCAATCGCATGCAAAGCGGACACAATTCAACTCCCTCACATGGCGCTGTTGTGCGCTTTTGGTCGCTATTCGATGTTATTTGAGCGCTATTCCGCGTTACTGCGCGCTACTGGGCGCTCTTGGGCGCTATTGAGCGCTATTGGGGGCCAATGGGCGCTATTCGCCGATATTCATTCAGCCGAAGACGAGCGAAAACGTCAGTGGGTAGACAAAAAGTCTCGAGGAGCATCACGCCAAGACAACGCTACGACGAAGTGCATCCCAAAAGTCGATTGCCCCCCCCTCCCAAAAACCCAAGTTGTCCGCGGTGCGCGCGAGGCAACGCGCGAAGGACGAAATGTGGACTCATCAACTTTGGGCTTGGGAGGGAGGGGGGCGGGACATGTGTTATATAAAACGTGATTCCACATCATGCGATGTGGCCTTCGCACCATGGGTGTGGACACTTGTTGTCCAGCCCGCGTTCCGCGATTACGATCTAAGTTACTTGCCATCGGTCGGACGTCCATTCCCCATACATTTGTCGGCTTCGTGCGCTTATTCTTTCGCACATGGTCTTCGCCGAGCAAGCATGTACACTCGATGCCACCCCAAACATGCGACGTCCTGATTCGTTCAATACGCGGTCACCAGAATCCCCGATTCTTTCCCAGGGGCCGGTTTCTTCATGCTGAATGGCTTTTGGACGGCCCCAAGACCTGGTGAGGCCCCCCAGAGGCCGAAAACAGCGAAAACCCTCCGACATGTGTTTCTTCACGGCGCGAGCATGTCTGCCAAGTCCAACCGGGTGTTGCTAGGAGTGCCCCCTGGCCCAGGGTGCCCCCAGGATTCCCGAGGCCCCCACAGCCTCCAGAGCACCCCTCACGACGCCCGGAGGGCCCCAGGGGCTCCAAAAAACTGGGGGCACCTTGGGCCGTGGGTACCTTAGCAACCCCAGACCCTTTCCCCTCGATGATCCTGAGAACGTGTGCTCGCGCCAACGTGTGCTTGTCGAGCGAAGTCCTTCGATACGACGCAGGCGGTGCAAACGAGGGCCGACACGAAGCTATGTGCTACCAGCGGAGCTGAACGGGGCAAACGCACACCCCGTATCGAGAATTTTCTGACCCGGGTCAATCCAGACCCGGATAAGTCAGGCCGTGCAGAATCCTGCGAGAACCCTGCAAGATCCTGCACCCAAACCCGGGCCCATGCGCAGGATCCTGCAGGATCCTACAGGATCCTGAACCCAAGCCTGGGCCAATGCAACCCTGGCCCTGCAGGATCCTGCAAGATCGGGCGCTCTTGCTGACCGCCGTTTGCATTGGCCCCCGTCTCAAAGCTGAGCGTGGATGAACGCGGGGGTCATGAATGGGAGGCTCAGACACGGCCCCCTCTCGTGCCCACCCCTTCGGGCCCCTCCGGAGCCCAAGGAGGCTCGTTTGGGCACCGCTTGGGCACCTTTTCGGACTACCCTCGCCGCCCCCCCCGTTGATGAACGCCCCCCACCGCGCAACGCCCAACGAAGCTCCCGACCGTGCCCCCCTGGGCGACCGGGCCGGTGCCGGCGGCCGCAGAGGGCCCGCGCGGCGGGCCCACGGCCGGCCCCCCGCAGAGGCGCACCGGACGCAGGGGCCCAGGCCGTCGAGGGCGAGGCCGTCCATCCAGAGCATGTCCTCCGAGTTCCAATAGCTAATCACCGGGGTCATGCCCTCCTTCGCGGCCAGGGGGAGGAGGAAGAGGACGACGAGGAGGGGGTGGAGAACTCGGGAGAATTCGGCGACGACGATGTCGAGTTTCGCCCTAGAGACGAGCGACGCCTCGGGACCCGATGCGAAGGGCGCCAGGTGCGGCGAGGCCAAAACTCGAGGCCCCAGGAGAAACAGAAAACCTTGGGGGCCGAGAAACTATGTGGGAGGTCTTTGCCTGTGGAGAGGCGCGAAATGACAGACTTCCCATTCTTAGTGGGGGGGCCACAGGGGTTGAAGAGCCCTTTCACACTCCCCCGTCTGTGGCCTTGGCTCTTCGGCCACAGATTGTGAACCAGGTGGGACAGTGATCGGCATATTCCATAGTGCGGGATGGGTGCACAGCTCTACTTCCTATCTGGCTAACTGGCTGGGGGCCAAGGACGCCTCGGACCGTTTGGGCCCCAGGGGCCTTGGGCTTGCAAATTCCGAGCCACCGTTTGATGGTCAGGGCCCCCGCATGTTTGCTGATTGCCTCGTTGTAAAGCCCACATTGCCATCTGCTAGTGGAGGGGCGGAAGGAGTGAGGGGAGGAGGAAAAAACCTGGCTCATCTCACTCACTCTCAGCCTGTTCCTCTCCTCGGTCTCCTTCCTCTCGGGCATCTGGGTCGCCGGGCCACGAAGCGATAGCACCTGCATGGGCACGGGGGAGGCGTTTCCAAACAAGGGCCGAGGCCGCTCTGGCCATGCGCATCTGCTGGCGCGGGACGCCGTGCAGCTGAGCGCCCCGCTCAGCCAGGGCGCCTGCTACAGCATTGCCGCGCCATGCCTCCTCGCAAGGCCCATCGCGCGCATCTCCCCCTCGTCCGCGTGGCTGGGGGCGCGGCGCAGCTCGACGATCGAGGCTGGGTCGTCGAGCTCTGGGCTGCGCTCGCGCAGCGCTCGGTGCATGTGGTCCCAGATGTCGCGCTTGGAGCGTTGCTCACTGGAGTCTGGAGTAGCGCGCCCGCTGCCAGCCTCTGATGGCCACGTCCGAGTCAGTCCATACGCGCACTCGTCCCGTAGTTGATTGAAGCGCTTGGACGATTGCCCACAAACCAGCGCGGTCGTTGTTCTGGCGTCGTCCAGATAGCGGTCCGTAGTGTGATGTTTCCATTTGCCATCCGCCGTCGGTCTTGATGAGTGTAGCCCAGGCCCATCCGCAACGTCGGTAGCGTGGATCCTGGGCGTGCACTCCGCCGCTGCCGTCTGTGCTGATGACCGCGTAGATGCCGTTGGCTTCGAAAGGCTCGCCGACGTTGATGAGGCTGTTCTCGGCGTCGCAGTCAGGCGGCGCCGTCCACTCCCGCGGGGCAAGCCCTCACAACCAAAAGCAAGGTGCGCGTTCACTTCCTGTGATTGCTCTGCGCTGCAGTGCTGCGGCGCGGTTGTAGTCATCGCGGTCCTGGCGAAGGCTGCAGGTGCCCCGTGCTCTGTGGAGGTCGTCGCCAATGCTACCGCAACCGCAGCGGTTGTCAGCGTTGCCAAGAATATGGTGCTCGCGGTCTGGCGTCCACATGGCTGCGCGCGCTAGCCTGGAGCGTGCCAGCCTCGCGGTACCTACCCTGCTTCTTCATCTTGTTCAGCTTCTTCTCGAGGTCGTCGGTGTCGATGCCCAGCTCGAAGCCCTTGCCTAGCCAGTGATTAGACGCCCTGGCCCAGTGCTGCAGTTGGTGCGATTCCATTATCGCATGGATAACGTCCGCGGGGTCGCCCTGGAAAGCCATCGTCGGACATGCGCCATCTGTTCCCATTGCTGCCGGCCCACTCTGCAGGAGATGCGGCGCCCCAACCGATCTCCCATAGCGCGAGTATGACCGTGCCAGTGAGCCCGCGCGGTTCCTCCCAGCGGTAAATGAGCGGAGCGTTGGCCAGGCGCTGGAAGATGATTCGCCATGCATGGTGGGCCCCCCCGTGCAGGTTGGGCCTCGTAATCCACGCGTCGAACCACGTTGCGAATACTCCTCGTAAGATGGCGTCTGCTGGGTCGGCGTCGGCGACGGACAGGTATGCGCGCAGGCATCTTCCCGCCCAATGTCTGCCGAGGGCCTTCGCGCATCTTCGTCGCGCTGAAGTGACTGCAGCGGGCGCTTCGCCGTAAACCTTACAGCCATAAAGGTAGGATGCCATTGGTCCTTGTGTGATCTGGGCCTGCCTGCGTCGCGCTCGTAGTCGTCGTGGCCGCTGAGAAATGCATCGGAGCCGCGCTACTGCAAGTCGGCGTCGTTTGCTGCGCGCGGGTCGGGCAGCGGGCGTTCTGCCAGCTCGGTCTTGCCCGAGGTCGCGTCCAACCGCTGCTGGTTTGATATTGATTCCATGCTGTCGTAGTTGGCTGCAGGTCTCTTTTGTCATGTCCATGGTTGTGCTGACCACGACGCTCTTGTCGGCCATCTCTAGTCCTTGCTCGGCAAGGCACAATGAGTAAGCCGTGGTTGCGCTGATGGTGGTAGAGGTGGCGCGCCGCAGGCTGCCCGCAGCGCGGAGCTCCACGTCGTCGAACCAGGCGCGCGGCGTAGCTGCGGGCGCCATGTAGCGCATCCGGTGGAGCACCTGGTACACGACGGCTCGCGCTAAGTTGCCCGCGTGTCTCGATCCCGCGACCAGCGATCCAGCGGGCTGGACCGGGCGTCCGTCGGTGGATGCCTGCCGCAGAAATCTGGCAAAAGTGTGGGGCTGCAGCTCCAGCGCCAGCACGCGCGGTGGGAACCACATGCGCCTTGTGGCATATACAGCCTGAAGCAGGTCGAGGGTATCGTAGAATCTTCGCATGTCTGCCAAGGTGGTTGCGTGGGCCAGCTGGAGCGCGTCGCATATCTCGTCCCCCAGGATGCGCGCCGCTGCCTCGCGTAGGCAGTTGCCATGGCTGCGCCCCAGTGGCGACCCGCTACGCGTACCCACTTATCCACAGTAGGTCGTGCTAGCTTTTCCCAAGCTCTGCATGTTCGTGGCAGTCGCCCCAGTACTCTGTCGCCCTCCTCCTAAGGCTGCAACATGACAATAGTGCAGTGTAGCTGCCACGGCCAAACAAGTTATGCCTCGATGCTGTTGAACAGCTTGACCAGTTGTTGTCGCCCTGCTTGCAGGAGTCGTCGCAAGTCAGAGCTGGTGATCTTGTCGGTGCCCTTTTTCCTGAGTCTGGCGAGCACCGTAGCGAGTAGTCGAGATCGTCCAAGGTGAAATGGGTGCCTGGTGCTGTGGCCGCATGCTCAAGTACGCCGTTGATGATGCTGACGTAATCGTGGTGGGTGAGCGATGGGTGTGACCAGAGTTCTCGGAACTCGTCGGTCCTGGCGTCGATGATAGACTGCGGGCAGCATGCTTTGCCCTTGGTGTGGATGTACTCGTCTTCGCGGCGTGGTTGTAGCTTGGTCAGTATGTGGGGCGTCTCCATTGTAGTTTTAGTGGTGTCGGCAAGTCATAGCATGAAGTTGTGAGAGCGGATTCGCATGTCGTGGTGTAGTGCCTTTTGAACTTCACGTTCGCCTTGGCCGAGCATACCCAGGAGCATGTCGATGTGCAGCTGGGGAAGGCGCTGGGGACGATCTGCCCAGAGGTCGCGGTGCAGCGCTGCCGTGGGATCGAGTCGTACTCCAGGTGTGGGGATGCCTTCGTGTACTAGTTGGCGGGCTTCGGCTTCTAGCTGGTGTCGCTGGCGGTCTCCATGTCCCCGTCGTTGGCGGGTGGTGTATGCCCCGAGAGTAGAAGCTAGGTTGGCCCACCAGTCGGACTGCTTGTTGCAATACTGGGTCCTCCTTGTTCGTGCCGTCGCCTTTTTCGTTGCCATGGTTCTACCGGTACCTCTCCCCTTGTAGCGATGTCGGTCCTGTGGTTTGATGGTGTAGGCCGCGCAATAGAACCTCTCCATGGTAATGACGAACTGACCGTAATTCTGACCCAGAGCCAGTGATGCCCAAGGGTTGGCACGGTATGCTGCAACATCCTCAATGTAGTCGGGTGGCTGTTGGTATTCACGACGTGGTGGTGAAAGCTCCTGGCAGACTCGCCACAAGTTGTCTATGGTTCTAATGTCTGGTTTCGTAGGAGGAGGCGGAGGAGGAGGAGGAGGAGGAGGAGGAAGAGGAGGTGCAACAACAGGAACAGGCGATGGGTGCAGGTGTCGTGGGGGCGGGGAAGGGGAGGAGGGGCATGACGTAGACGCCCCCGACCCCCAGCGCGAGGGACCGTGGTGCCAGACGCACTGCGGCGGTGCTGGGGGCCGGGGGCGCACTGGGGGCGGGGGGGCGTGACGTTACTGATCATGTTATGGAGGAAGGGGGAGGGAAGGGAGAGGCGGGGGGGGGGGCGGGGGAGGACAAGCTAGGAACGCTCGCGCGATATCTGACGTCCTACCCCTCCCTCCCATCCCTTGCCAGCGTAGCATAATGTTGAAAATCAACGCGTAGCATAATAAAGCATGGCGTGGCGACGCCCCAGAAAGCGGAGGGGCTTCTGCGGCCCAACAAATCAACGAATCGACACCGAATGTGTAATCGCTTTCGATGTTTTTGTTCGGGGGGCATTTTCTAGATTCTAGAGTCGGGGGCCTATTTGGGAGGACCGGAAACCATGCTGTGGCATGGCGCTGGAAATAATGACGCCAGCGCTGCAGCGGGAGCACGATTCGGAACGAGCGGAACCGCGGAAATGAGGCCAGCGCTACAACGGGAGCACGATTCGGAACGAGCGGAAGCACGGAAATGCGGCCAGCGGTGCAGCGGGAGCACGAATCGGAACGAGCGGAAGACCGAAAATGAGGCCAGCGCTTCAGCGGGAGCAACATTTATATATAATAAAAAAACAGCGAAACCCGATTCCCAAGAATCCTGCAAAAACAATACGCGGAGGGGGCCTGGACATCATCAGGGGAGAGAGGAGAATAGTATTCATATTGTATATTGTGAAAGGGTGGAGGGGAGAGTGCGCCGTTCGCGCGAAAACGGTTCGCGCAAAAACTGAAGCCTCTCGAGCGAAATCAAGTCGGCGCGTGCGCGCGAAAAGGGATGAAGCAATACGGGTTCTTCCCTGCTCCTCTCCGTGGCCCCCTCTTCTCTGATATTCCCCTCGACCTCCCTTTCCTCCTCCTCATCCTCTTCGTCCTCCTCGTCCTGCTCGTCCTCCTCGTCCTCCTCCTCCTCCTCATCATCATTTTCCTCCTCCTCCTCCTCCCCCCCCTCCTCCTCCTGCCCACCCCCCTCCTCCTCCTCCTCCTCCTCCTCCTCCTCCTC
>CAUYUJ010014158.1:272522-337522 GCA_963575745.1 Prorocentrum cordatum
GAGCCCCTAGCTGGGCCAGCCGGGACGGTCGCGGCCCTCCCTGGCGTTCTCGGTCCTTCTCGGGGGGGATTTCTCTCGTCGCCACGGCTGGATCCGCCTCGAAGATCGGGTCAGGATGGGCCCTGGGCGGGGTTCAGGGGCCGAGTTTGAGCAGGCTCGGGTCGGGCAGGAGAGCCGCCATAGTCCCCGCGGGCCCGCCCCCGAGAAATGAGGGGGGGGGGGGGGCAGGTCGAGGCGGAGCGCGTGAAGCGGACGGGGAAGGGGGAGCAAGGCGGGAAGAGAAAGAGGGGGCGGGCGCAGGGAGAGGTGAAAGGGGGGGAAAAAGTGGAGAAGGAAGGATGAGGGGCAGGAGCAGGAGGAAGAGGAGGGGGAGGGAGAGGAGGGGGAGGAGGAGGAGGAGGAGGAGGAGGAGGAGGAGGAGGAGGAAGAGGAGGAGGAGGAAGGAGGAAGGAGGACGACGGCGACAACAGCGAGCAGGAGGACCTCGATGAGGATGAGGATCAAGACGAGGACGAGGACCAGGAGAGGGACGAGGTCCAGGAGGAGCACGAGGAGGACACGGGCGAGGGAGGCGGAATGGGCGGCAGTGACGACGGCGAAGTCCTGCCCGCTTTGGGCAGGATGCACCTGCCCCTCCTCCTTTACACCATCACACCATTCACAGTCTGCCCCGAGCATGCTCACAGACAAACAGAAAAGATATGCCTTGCCGTCGAGGTTCAGGGGCCTTCCTTGAGCAGCGCAGAAGCCTGGACTGTGTGGCACCTCAGAACACCAAGGGGACCGAGGGAGCGCGGATGGGCCACGGGTCTGAAATCTTATGCAGAGACCCTGGGACTTCTCCTTTCCACAGCTTCCTGAGGTCTTTGGGGGAATATGGGGTAGGGTGGCATTGCCCCTCGAGTTTAACAGCTCTTGTGGTGCCCATGTACCCACATATCCCACAGAAAATAAGAGGCACTTCGGACTTGGCCATCACTGCAGCCCACAGAGGGTGAGGAAATCCAGGTCTCGCAGCCGTAGTGACCAATTCCGCCAAGGACGGGCACAAGTCAAAGCACCTAGTGTTAGCCAACGGAAGTCGGGCTCCAGCTCTATGGCACTGCTTGCACCTCCAGCGGACTCCGTCCCAAATGGGGTCATGAGGCCTGGGAAGGGGGGGGGGATCGCACGAGCTCTGTGTGGTCTGCCTAATGTGCGGGGCAGGCTTTTTGCCGAGCCAAGTAGTATTTACATACGTTGACGGGATAGTATGTGGCAAACTCGTCCTCCACCCTCCTCCTTCTTCCCCCCCTCCCCTCCTCCTCCTCCTCCTCCTCCTCCTCCTCCTCCTCCTCGCTCCTCCTCCTCCTCCTCCTCCTCCTCCTACTCCTAATCCGCCTCCTCCTCCTCCTCCTCCTCCTCCTCCCCTCCTCCTCCTCTCCTCCTCCTCCTCCTCCTCCTCCTCCTCCTCCTCCTCCTCCTCCTCCTCCTCCTCCTCCTCCTCCTCTTCCTCCTCCCCCTCCTCGTCCTCGTCCTCACTGTGTCATTTCCCCTCCCTCCCCTATCGTCCCAGGATTCTCTCATCCCTTCACTCCTTCCTCTCTTCACCTTTCCTTCCTCCCTCCTCCCTCCTCTTTTCTCTCTCGTGGCTCTTCCTTCACTTCTCTCCTCTTCCCTCTTCCCGTCTTTCTTCCTTGCTTTTCCTTCCCCCTCCTTTCCCCCTATCCTCCCCTCCTGGCTCCTCCCTTTTCCATTCCCCCCCCTCCTCCTCCGCCTCCTCTCGAAGACCATGGATGCCTGGGTGCTCCGCCCAAAACCTGTCCTCCGTCCCTCCTCCCCTGTCGCTTCGCCCTCCTGCTTCCGGGCACGAGCGCGCCGCTCCGACCGCCGACGGGCCTCGCCCCGGGATGACCTCGAATCCCCCTCCCCCCTGGGGCTCGAAGCAACAGGGAGGGGGGAGGCCTGCGCCGCTCGGGGCCCCCTTGCCCGGGACTCCTCACGGACGGCTCCTCTGCGCCATCCCCCACCACGCGGCGCGCCCAGGGAGGGGAGGGGACGGGCAGAGGGGGCGGGCCTTCTCAGAAGGCTGAGAGGGCATCCGAGCCTTCCTGGTGAGCTCTCTGAGCCTTCTCCGAGGCCACGTACGGCTTCTGACGACACAAGTCCCGCCGCCTGCCCAGAAGAGAGGAGAAGGAGGAGGAGGAGGAGGAGGAGGAGGAGGAGGAGGAGGGGGAGGAGGAGGAGGAGGAGGAGGAGGAGGAGGAAGGGTGCACCTGGCGGATGCGACCGTGGACGCGAACACGGGCGCGAACGCGGATGTGGACGCGAGCATGGACGCGGAAGCGGTTTTTGATGCAGGCGTGGAGGCAGCGGCACGAGGATCAGGAGGCGAAGGCGGAGGTGGAGGCGAACTCGGAGGCAGAGACGACGACGACGACGACGACGACGACGACGACGACGACGACGACGACGACGACGACGACGACGACAATGACGGCGACGGCGACGGCGCGACGGCGACGGCGACGGCGACGGCGACGGCGACGGCGACGGCGACGGCGACGGCGACGGCGACGGCGACGGCGACGGCGACGGCGACGGCGACGGCGACGACGACGACGACGACGACGACGACGACGACGACGACGACGACGACGACGACGACGGTGGAAGGGTGGGGGAAGGACGCCTTCAGCAGCGTGGTCAGCTCGTCGAGGGGGTTGCGGCCCTCCAGCTCGTAGGGCGGGCAGCCCGCCTTCACGGAGCAACCGCCCTGGGAGAGCTCGACCTCTGGCCATCGGCGGGAGTAGGTGAGAGCGAGAAGGGATAGAAGCGGGGAGGAGGAGGACCTGGACGAAGGGGGAGAAAGAGGGGGGGAGGAGAAGGAGGAGGAGGAGGAGGAGGAGGAGAAGGAGGAGGAGGAGGAGGAAGAGGAGGAGGAGGAGGAGAACTAACGCCACAGGGTAACCTAAGGTCGGTCTAACGTAAAAGGAGGAGAAGGAGGAGGAGGAGAAGGGGGAAGGGGAGGAGAAGGAGGAGGAGACCTTTGACGTTGCTTGGGCGAGCAGCCACTGATGGACAGAGACCCAGTGGCACGGTCAGTCCCTTTCGGGAAAAGTCATCCCACTCTTCGGCGGCAGCCCACGAGAGAGACGAGAAAGCAAGCTCAGCCCCGCCTTGGTCGGGGGCCGACGGGGGGGGGGTCCGGATGGAGGGCCAGGCCTCCGCCAGGAGCTGGGCGGTGTCCAGACAGTACCGCCCGCAAGCTCTGCCACAAGCGCTCCCCTGGCACGGTCAAGGGTGCGGGAGGAACCGGCCCTGGGGAAAGCACGATGGGAGCAGGCCGTTTCGGAGCCCGCTCGCAATTGGGGGGGGGGTCCCACAGCACTTCCCAGGGGCGAGGTACACTTTTTTTTTGTTGCTAACACTGGTGCATGGCCCGCGGCAAGCAGCCTTCGCAGACGACCAGCGCCGGCAGGGAAGGAAAAAGGTGGCGAGGAGGCCGCCTGCCAACACGGTCGGCTGTGTCCCGAGGACGTGCGAGCGCCTCTGGTGCCCTGAGCACGCCCAGCGGGCGCCCAAGGAAGCGAGCAGGGGCACCTCGTCCACCACGGTCGGCACCTTGTTCCAGTCAGCTCCCACAGCGCACGGACGGCACACGTCGCGCACCGTCGGTCCGAGGCTCGTGAGAGTGTCAAGGCTGCAGCCACTCAACCCCATGGCATGTGTGGAAGTAAGCCGACACCAACATCGTGCCCCCGCTGTGGCGCCCAGGGATGCCATCCCAAAACCAAGGCGGGAGGAACAGCGGACCGATATCCTCTCGTCTGCGAACGCCACGCGCTGCACGTGCACCCAAGGCCAAACGAGGATGCCCACGCCCGCAGAGGTAGCGCTTTTCTCCGTCCTGAGGTTTGGGATGATGTCGGCGATCCGGCCAGCCTTGCGAGTAGCTCGAGCAGCGGCCGCCAGCTTGTGAACGTCCGCCAGGTGGTGTTCCTGGAGCAGGATGGCATGCACGTGGTCGTGCGCGTTGCCGTCCTCGAGCTGCTTCAAGCATCTACGCCATCCAATGACATTGACCGTCATGATGGAGAGCTTGCGGCGGTCGCCTTTGCAGCTCCTTCACCGTCTGCGCTCCAAAGGTGTGGCCCGCTCGAATGAACCGCGTCGTCTGTCAGCATCGCCACCGTTGCGATTGCCACTGGCGACCCTGGTGACACCGGAGCTCCAGGACATTTTCACTGGGCCCCCTGGTGACACACCAGGGTCGCCGGGAATACTCGAAATCGGTCCATTGCTCGTGCTGTCAAGGCAAGCCTCACCAAACACCGAACCGTGCGCAGGGCTGTCAGGAGGATGAGGAGGAAAAAAGGAAGAGGATGAGGAGGAGGAGAAGGTGGAAGACGACGACGACAAACAACAGCAGGGGAAGTGGAGTGGGAGCAGGAGGAGCAGGCGAACCAGGGGAGGGCGACAACGATGAGGATGGACTCGGATCCAGAAAAGTGGCCCGCATTGGGGCGAGAGCGCAATTCTGAACGACGGGAGCAAAGCGCCGACCCTAAAACGAGGCCAATGCAGCAGCAGCAGCAGCAGAACCACCATTTCGAGACACAGAAAACGTTCCGATTGAAAAACATAGGACCCGCACCAACACGTACACACATGCTTGACATCCTGCGTGAGCATAGCATGAGCGTGTATATCTATGTACATATATATACAAAACAAAAAGGGAGAAGGAAATATCAACAAACAAAAACGTAGGCGGAAGAGGCGGGCTATTCCCGGGCTGTTCACGGGGGATAGAGGAGACCAGTACTCAGACTGAGCAGTTGTACCGAAAGGATAGAGGGGGGTGGGGCGGTCCTCCATGTCCGTCAGGGTCCCCTCCGCGTCCGTGGGGAAGGAGACGGCCACCTGGGGCGGGCGAGGGCAACCTCCCCCGTGCTCCATTCCGATCCCGCTCGTCGCGCTCTCTGCCAAAGAGATGGGGAACGTTGAGGGGGGCGGGGAAACCATCAGCCTGGAATCGGCGATACATCGCGGACAGAAATCGGCGACAGGCCCCCGATGGCGACACCGCACGTTCCTGGGCGACGTGGGTCATCATGGCCGTGCTGGCGGTCAATGGGCGACGGGGGGTCGATACATGCAGGGAGGACTGGCCCAGGAGGGGGGGGAGAACATCGACCTGGAATCTGGGATGCATCGCCGCCGACGGATCAGAGATAGGCCACCTGTAGCGAGACCGCACCTCCCTGGGCGGCGGGGTGGGCCATCGGGCCCCCTATCGGCGATCAATGGGCGATCGGGGGTCGATGCGTCCTCACCTGAACCTGTCCCCCCTAATGCTGCCCCTGATCGTCGCGCTCTCTGCCGATGCCGCGAATCGATGCACCTGCGCGCGGGCACGGGTGCCCGACACCGGCAGAAAGAAGGTAGATCAAGGGCCCATCCAACCAGGTTAGGCCTCATCAATCGGCGGTGGACAAACCTACCTTTAGTAAACCACCCTTTTGTGAAAACGGCCTAGGACCGAAACCGACGGACCTGGACCCGCAAAAATGACGGCCGCGACGCCCTCTCGCGAACCGAAAACAATTCGCTAATCCACGTGTCAAGGTAGGAGGTCTATCAACCTTCGAATCAAAGAGGGGATGAAGCCGAATTGCAAGAAGGCTTAAGCTGGAGCGCATGGGGTTATGCCCTGTTGCGCCGGTTCTCGACCACGGACGCACCAGCGCCGATGCCCAAGTCGACTGGCGCAGCTGCAGCAAGAAGAGGAGATTGCGAGACGGGAGACCAGTGCAGCTTGCTGGATCCAGGAGGCGCAGGATTCGGAACCAGGCTGAAGGCGCAATCGGCTCCCCGATCGGAGCCCCCCCGAAAAGACGTGACTGAAGGTAATTGCGACGGGCCACGCTCACGAAAAAATCAGCTGCACAACTTGGAATCCAGTCCAGACAAAAACGGAGACCCCAACACACAGCCAGACCAGACGAAATATCTGCCCGAGCTAATGCACGCATTACCTCGGCATGTTCAGCGCACATACGTAGTATGATACGCATGACTTGGTAATGCAAACGCCAAGCCTCATGAATCGAATTTTCTTCGCGGATGCATCCTTGAAGGAGCTGAGAAACATGGCCGGACTGAAAGCAGGTATTGGTAAGTTTCAAAGTCGGTGTTCGTCAATTAGTGGCATGAGTACATCTAAAATCAACATCGAGCTCTACCGCTGCGAAGTATGTTCAACCAGATTCTGCAAAATGCGGTTGCTGGGATCTCTTGGCGGCGGACTCCTAGGACCCACAAGAAAGCATGGGAAACAATCATCGTTGGCACCATACTCCATCGAAGATTGCACTATCCTTTTCTGGCAAGACTTGGCGGTCTGCAACAAACAAACATCCAGACTTAAAAAAACGGTCCACTTACTGTAACTGACGTAGAGAGTCGGGAGGAGGCCGACAACGACGAGGAGAGGTCCTCCTCCTCCTCCTCCTCCTCCTCCTCCTCCTCCTCCTCCTCCTCCTCCTCCTCCTCCTCCTCCTCCTCCTGGGAAGAGGACGAGGTGGAAGACGGGGTTGCTGGGTGCCCTCCCTGGCCGCCTGGAACGGCTTCGTCGTGTCGATGCACTCGTTCCCTGGACCTGCGCACGGCGGCCACGTGCAGGGGCCGGGGCATCCTTTCATCCCCTCCTCCCGCTGCTGCTGCTCCCGTGCCTGCTCGGGCTGTGAATTGCCTTCCAGCTCGTGCTCAGGCTCGTGCCCGCCTCCTCCTCCTCCTCCTCCTCCTCCTCTCCTCCTCCTCCTCCTCCTCCTCCTCCTCCTCCCCCATCCTCCTCCCCCATCCTCCTCATCCTTCTCAATATCTTGCTTTCGACGTCCTCCTCCTCCATCCGTCCTTCCTCCGCCCTCCGTCCCCTCTCCTCCATCATCTCACCTCCCTCTTCGTTCCTCCGTCACCCTGCCCATACCCGACGACGGCTGCGATGGCAATGCATCGAACTGCCGAATGATGCGAATGAAACTGAAGCTTAGCGCAATGCTCCTGAGCCAGGACACATGTACCTGAACGACAAGAGAGCGATCATAATTGTTGGGCCACCCACCTGCAGAGGAGCGCTGGACGCCGACGACGGGAAGTCGAGGAGGAATGGGAAGGGCGACAAGAAGGGGGAGCAAAAATCACCTAGAGGCGACGACCACGAAGACAAGGAAAGCAGATGATACGGGAGAGGATGAGGATTGGAGGAAGAGGAGCAGCAGGAGGATGAGGGGAAGCTCCCTGGAAGTCCCCAGAGGTCTCTGTGGAGGTCCCCAGAGGCCCCTCTGGAGACCCGGGGAAGACCCGACGGAACCGTCGACGCAGCGAAGCGCTGGGGAGGACAGGCGCGCAGCCAGGGCCCCCGCCGTACTTCTCCGCGGTCCAGTCGCGACGCGGCGGCACCCCGAGGCTGCCGCCGTACCCGGGGCCGACGCCCACTCCGTCCGGGCCTCGGTCGGTGGGCGGGGCGTGCCACAGACGCCTGGGAAGCCCCGACCGCACTCGCTGCCCTGCCCTCGCCACGTCTGCCCCGTCCGCCGGAGGAGAGGTGCCCGGCCACCCCTTGGCGGTGCGCAAGGGGGGGGGGAGGGACAGGGGGGAGGCTTCTGCTCGGGAGGCTGCTTCTTGGGAAGGGGGCCGGCCCTACATCTACAGATGAGGCCCGGGCCTCCTAAGAAGCAAGGGTGCTTCCAAGAAACTCTCCCCCTTCCCCTACAGTCGGACTTGATTGGAGAGGACACGCGAGAGGACACAAGGCCCTTCCGACGGCTACACTGCCATGGGAATGTAAAAGGCGCGGGCCTCTAAAGACAGGACACAAGGGTACCCTTGGCTTGGCAGGGTCGACCTGCTAATCAAGGCTGCCCCCCTCTGCGCGTGGCCGATAGCGGAAGGTCATCGGGGGCTCGGTCGGAACAGGCCTGCTTCTGCGACCCCTCGCGACGTGCAGGGGTATCGGACACCCCCGCTGGGGTTACAGTCGGACTTCATTGGAGAGGACACGCGAGAGGACACGAGACCCTTCCGAAGGCCACATCGCCATGGGAGTGTAAGAAGGCACGTGTCGCGAGGCACAAGACACAAGGGTACCCTTGAGCTGGCAAGGTCGACCTACTAATCCGGGCCGACTGTAATTTGGCTGCAGACGTCCCTCAAACTCTGAACCCCGGCCAATTTTCAAAGTCTGACCTGCAGGGGCAGGGTTCGCGTGTCGTCGGTTGCCACTTGAACCCAAAATCCCACCAGATCAGGCCAAAGCTGGCCAGGCTCAGCCAGACTAAGAGCCGGACTAAGCTGTGTTCCAACCGAGATAGGACCGATGCCGAATTAAACCCCTCCGTGCAACCGAAGCCACCATACATGCGCACGCACTCGCACGCCAAAACCACGCGCAGCACCCGCCCACGCAACATGCCCAGCACACCATCGCAAAGTCCACGTCAAACGTAGCACGCTGGTACTGGGGAATCGGCCCACCGTACATGCACACGCACGTGCACGCCAAACCACTCGCAGCAGTCACACATGCAACATGCCCTTTACACCCACGCGATGTCCACGTCAACCGTAGCGCGCAGGTCAAGAATGATGGGGGCACCGCACATGCACACGCACGCGCAGGCCAAAACACACACACACACACTCACACACACACACACACACCTTTGCCTTCGCCAGCGATGTGACACCACAGTCGCGAGGGTCTATGTACGCGATGCGCCCACACGAGTTGCATCCAGCTTTGTGAAAGAGGGCGGTATGCGAAGAGACACGCAACGGATGGGAGAGACACTACACTGCCTGTGTGCAAAGGCCGGACTGCTCACAGAACGGCGCAGGACGAGAAAAGCTCCGTCGCGCAGGTGCAAGAAAAGGCGCGTGAACCGCAGCGGGGACTGCGCAATGCAGCCCTGCGGCCATGCGCGTGCACACGCGAGCGGCGGGTGCGCCAGCAGTGGAGGACACAAGAGCCGCACGCCAAGCGAGAAGCAGCCCTGTAGAATGGAAGCGGAGACGTGGTGCCTGCACAGGCATAACATGTAGGTCGACCATGAGAAGACGATCGCCGCGAACAGCTGGGCCGAGGAGCGGAGCAGAAAGAGCGGCGGCGCCGGCAGGAGGCCGCCAGCACGTACTCCTCCGCCGACGCTGCGACACCACAGTCGCGATGACCAATGATAGGGGGCCACATTCGAACCCTACCCCTGTCCTTGTTCCTTATTATTATATACCCCCACCTACCTCGTAGTCCGGCCGATAGCAACCCGATCCGGGACCTCCCATCCGGACTATAAAAATAAATACAAAGTGGCCGTTTGTCTTCTCAACATCGTCTTTCTTGTCGTCGACGATGCGAAAAGCGTGGAAGGAATGGGACGCGGCGCACATCGCGCGCGGCAGTCAATCTGGGCCCGCCCATCCTGATTGTTAAAAACCAATACAAAGTCTTCATTCTTTCCTCTCAACATGGCCTGCCTTATCGCCGACGGTGCGAAATATGTGGCAACAAGGGGACGCGGCGCACACATGGGACACGGCGCATATCGCGCGCGGCCGTCAATCCGGGCCCGCCCATCCTGACTGTAAAAAATGATCCCGGCAAAGCAACCTAACAGCGATGTGTAGGAGCATATCTGGAAGCATTCCACTTAAGATTCAGATGATAATCCAGTTGTAGGATTCTGCTGTTCTCACAGTCGTAGTCGCATTCGCGATGACAGTCGCAGTGGCAACGGTAGTCGCAGTCACAGCCTCAGCCTCAGCCTGCCTCAGCCTCAGCCTCAGCCAGCCTCAGCCTCAGCCTGCCTCAGCCTCAACCTCAGCCTGCTTCAGCCTCAGCATCAGTCTGGCTTCAGCCTCGGCCTCAGCCTCGGCCTGCCTCAGCCTCACCCTGCGTCAGCCTCAGCCTCAGCCTCAGCCTGCCTCAGCATCAGCCTGCCTCAGCCTCAGCCTCAGCCTGCCTCTGCGTCAGCCTCAGCCTGCTTCAGCCACAGCCTCAGTCTGCCGTCGGCCTCGGGCTCAGCCTCAGCCTGCCTCAGCCTCAGCCTGCCTCAGCCTCAGCCTCAGCCTCAGCCTGCTTCAGACTCAGCCTCAGTCTGCCTGCAGCCTCGGCCTCAGCCTCAGCCTGCCTCAGCCTGAGCCTGCCTCAGCCTCAGCCTCAGCCTCAGCCTGCCTCAGCCTCAGCCTCAGCCTGCGTCAGCCTCAGCCTCAGTCTGCCTTCAGCCTCGGCCTCAGCCTCAGCCTGCCTCAGCCTCAGCCTGCATCAGCCTCAGCCTCAGGCTCAGCCTGCCTCAGCATCAGCCTGCCTCAGCCTCAGCCTCAGCCTGCCTCAGCCTCAGCCTCAGCCTGCTTCAGCCTCAGCCTCAGTCTGCCTTCAGCCTCGGCCTCAGCCTCAGCCTGCCTCAGCCTCAGCCTGCATCAGCCTCAGCCTCAGCCTCAGCCTGCCTCAGCATCAGCCTGCCTCAGCCTCAGCCTCAGCCTGCCTCAGCCTCAGCCTCAGCCTGCTTCAGCCTCAGCCTCAGTCTGCCTTCAGCCTCGGCCTCAGCCTCAGCCTGCCTCAGCCTCAGCCTGCATCAGCCTCAGCCTCAGCCTCAGCCTGCCTCAGCATCAGCCTGCCTCAGCCTCAGCCTCAGCCTGCCTCAGCCTCAGCCTCAGCCTGCTTCAGCCTCAGCCTCAGTCTGCCTTCAGCCTCGGCCTCAGCCTCAGCCTGCCTCAGCCTCAGCCTGCATCAGCCTCAGCCTCAGCCTCAGCCTGCCTCAGCATCAGCCTGCCTCAGCCTCAGCCTCAGCCTGCCTCAGCCTCAGCCTCAGCCTGCTTCAGCCTCAGCCTCAGCCTCTGCCTTCGCCTCAGCCTCGGCCTCAGCCTCAGCCTGCCTCAGCCTCAGCCTGCATCAGCCTCAGCCTCAGCCTCAGCCTGCCTCAGCATCAGCCTGCCTCAGCCTCAGCCTCAGCCTGCCTCAGCCTCAGCCTCAGCCTGCTTCAGCCTCAGCCTCAGTCTGCCTTCAGCCTCGGCCTCAGCCTCAGCCTGCCTCAGCCTCAGCCTGCATCAGCCTCAGCCTCAGCCTCAGCCTGCCTCAGCATCAGCCTGCCTCAGCCTCAGCCTCAGCCTGCTTCAGCCTCAGCCTCAGTCTGCCTTCAGCCTCGGCTTCAGCCTCAGCCTGCCTCAGCCTCAGCCTGCCTCGGCCTCAGCATCAGCCTGCCTCAGCATTCAAAATGTAGCCCGGGAATGGAATTTTGGGAACTCGAAGAACACGAAGTGGCCTACGGCTGGCTCCGGGCATTCAAAATCATGCCCAGGAATGGAGTTCTGGGAGCTCGAAAACCACGAAGTGGCCTACAGTTGGCTCCGGGCTTTCAAAATCATGCTCAGGAACGGAGTTCTGGGAACTCGAAGACCACGAAGTGGCCTACGGTTGGCTCCGGGCTTTCAAAATCATGCCCAGGAATGGAGTTCTGGGAACTCGAAGAACACGAAGTGGCCTACAGTTGGCTCCGGGCATTCAGAATCATGCCCAGGAGTGGAGTTCTGGGAACTCGAAGACCACGAAGTGCGTTACTGCTGGCTAACCGAAAAAAATCCCCGGCATCCTCCCCCGGATCGCGCCCAGACCCCCCTGGGGCGTCAAGATGCTCTCTTTTGACCCTACTAGAAACCTATCTGTCTTCGCTGTCAGGCAATCAATACAAAGTCTCCGTTTTTTCCTCTCAGCATGGCTTGCCTTGTCGCCGACGGGGCGAAATATGTGGCAGGAATGGGACGCGGCGCACATCGCGCGCGGACGTACATGCGGGCTGCGGGCCCTCCCATCCTGACTGTAAAGAACAACGCAGAGTTGCCGCTTTTCTTTTCATCATGGCCTGTCTTGTCGTCGACGATGCGAAATGCGTGGCAGGAATGGGGCGCGGCGCACATCGCGCGCGGACTTCTGGGGCAACCCCAAGGCGGGAGGGGCCACCTTACTTGTCAGAAACAATGCCATGCTGATTTTCCCTGCCCACATAGCTGTTCTTGTCGTCCACCCCGCAAAAGTGCATGGCAAGAATTGGGCGCGGCACGCCCCCCTCCCCACCCGCTCGAAGAGAATGAAATGACCTTCCCGCTTGGGCGCCGAGCGAAATTTTCTCAAAGTTGCGCTCCCGCTTTGGCTCGGCGCGCGTTTTTAGCTCGCCAATTCATTGGGCGCCGGGGCGTTCCAGGAGGCCCTGGGGTGATGAATGCCTAGGAAGTTTTTGCTTGTTCAGGCTCTTGGAGGGCCTCCTGAGGCTCCCCGCGGTTTCTTGGCGGCGTCTTCGGCCGTCTGGAGGCCATCTTGGGCGTTTTGGAACGATCTTTCGGCGACTCAGGGCCCCTCGGATCGTCTCGGGGGCGTCTCGGCTCTCTTGGGGCGTTCCTGGGGCGCTCTGGGACCTGGAAGTCAGCGCCGAAGAAGAAAACCATCGCTGGGACTGACGTGCCCAGGACCTGCTCGGGGTTCTTTTCGCCCGGGAGCCCCCAGGGGCCGCCCCGCGCGCGCAAACTAGAAGATTGTTAACTACTTACCGGAGATCTTAGCACGCCTCTGGCCCGTTGGGCTGGCCCGGGACCTGCTCGGGGTACTTTTCGTCTGGGGGGCCCCAGGGGTCGCCCCGCGCGCGCGAACTAGAAGATCGTTAACTAGTTACCGGAAATCTTTGCACGCCTCTGGCCCGTTGGGCCGGCGAATTTGTCCCAAGCCTTTCTGAGATCTCGACCCCTTTCTCGGGGGCAGTTTTGCGTTCTGGATATTTTCTCATTGGTCCGGGGGGGCAAAAACCGTTCCCTGGAGGGCGAAGTCGAGGGAAACACGTGCGAAGTCGACGGAAAAACGCCAGCACGGAGGAAATCTGATCGTCGGGGATGTGGGCCCAAGAGCCGCGAGAGCTTCCGAGGAGCCTTGAAACCCGAACCGGGAGGGCCCGTCGCGGCGGCACGGCGCCGGCGCCGCCCACAGGTCATGGTCGGCGGCGCGCCGAGGCGGAGTGTTTCAGTGAGGTGCTCGAACTTTGCGCCTCGAGCATCGGTGTTCGAGTCTTTCTGGCCCTCGGGGTCCTCTTCTAAGTCACGGCTGGACGCGACTCGAAAAAATGATGCGTTTGGACCCGGGAGGGGTCCGAAGGCTTCCTTCGGACCGGATCTGGGTTTGGGGGTGCGGCGAGGGGGGAGACAGCAGCCTGTCCGTTGCCTCGAGAATCGGTGTTCGAGGCTTTCTGGCCCTCGGGGTCCTTCTCTAAGTCACGGCTGGACGCGACTCGAAAAAGTTGTGCGTTTGGACCTGGGAGGAGTCGGAAGGCTTCCTTCGGAACGGATTTGGGGGGTTTAGGGGTGCGGCGAGGGGGAAGACAGTAGCCTGTCCATTGAGCCATCGCTGTTTCTTATGTTGTGGGAGGGCGGGTGGGAATGGGCATGCCATGCTTGACTCGCTCGAGCTGGCTAGCTTGACCCCACCCTACCCTTACCCCCCACACTCCCCCTCAGAAATCGCGGGGGGTAGGGGTAGGGTTCGCATGTGGCCCCGTAAATGAAGGGATACGTTGGTGACGACTGCAGCCACCGTGGTGGGCAAGGCCAGTGGGCTCCGAGAGCGGCGAAGGGACGAGCCAACCCCGCACGGGGCGTGCATGAAGAGGGGCGCGCCGTACGGCGGGGCCTCGCCCCCGTCGTGCGCGCGCAGGCGGGAGAGGCCCAGCTCCGTGTGCTGACGAGGCGCGCCAGCACTCGCAGACACACACACACACACACACACACACACGCACACACATGCACACAACGCCACACACACACACACGCACACAACGCCACACACACACACACACTGACAACCGAGCACGCACACACGCGAGCGCTCGCGAGCGGAAGAGTGCCGCTCCTGCAGGCGTCGGGGAGCAGCGAGCGGGCGCGCCACGCGGACCGCGCGCGCGCCCGAACAGGCCACGGAACGGAGATGAGCTCGAGCAGACACACCGCACGCACGACAGCGTTGCGCACAGGCACGGCGAGCGAGCGCCACGTGCGCCGGGAGAGTGCGCGCCGACGCCCCCGCGCGCGGGCCATGCACGGCACTCGTGGGGCCCGCGGCGCAGACCGGGGGTTCCCGAACTCGCGCGTGACACACGCACGCGCACGCGAGGGGCAGCGGCCGGAGGGACCGTGTCACAAAACGGGCAGCATCAAGCCAGGATCGGCGATACATCGCCGATACATCGGCAATGGGCCCCCGAGAGCGAATGCGCGGGCGGGTCTCGGGCCCTCGATTGGCGACAGGCGCCCCAAAAAATTCGCTGCTGGGTCACCCGCTGGAGCGTCGCGCCGGGATCCGCGCCGTCGACTGGGTTGTGGGTGTGGAGCGTGGAGAGCCAGCTGAACATGTTGGCCTCGCCGCGAGGGGTTTCGAGAGGCCGGAGGACGAGGTGGAGGGCAATGGGGTTGGAGGAGGAGGAGGAGGAGGAGGAGGAGGAGGAGGAGGGAGGAGGAGGGGGAGGAGGGAGGAGGGAGGAGGAGGAGGAGGAGGAGGAGGAGGAGGGAGGAGGAGGAGGAGGAGAGCGACAGGAGTGGAGGAGGAGGAGAGGGAGGAGGAGGAGAGGAGGAGGAGGAGGAGGAGGAGGAGGAGGAGGTGGAGGAGGAGGAGGAGGAGGAGGAGAGGGAGCAGGAGCAGAAAGAGGAAGTGGCGGATGGGGAGGCGGCTGAGAGCAGATGTGGAGGCGGATGGGGAGGCGCAGGAAAGGGAGGTACAAGAAGGAGAAGGAGAAATAATAAGAAGAAGAAGCGTACGAATACGAATAAGAAGAAGAGGCGGTGAAGGAACAGGAAGTGGAGGAGCAAGAGAGGGAGACGAAGAGAGTGGAGGAGCAGGAGGAGACGAGGAGAAGGATGCTGAGGAGGAGGAGGAGGAAGAGGAGGAGGAATAGCAGTATGACTATTCGCACAGTGCGGGATCCCTCACGGCAGGAAGACCGAGGCGAGCGAGGAAAAGGAGGGGGCACTCAGAACAAAGCATTGGCTGGCGTGCCCGCTGGCGATGGCATCGTTGATAGGCTAGGGGCTGCCAGTATGGCAAAGCCGGGCACCATTATTTCTTCTTGACACCTGGGGTTCATCCTGTCGGCACTGCCCGGCACCAGCCTTCCGTCCCATTCTTTTCAACTCCTAGGGGTCGTGGCCTCTGGTGGCCGTGCTCGTCTTCGCTGCGAAAGCTGAAAGCCAGGGCCCGAGGAGGAGGCAGGGGCAGGAGGGGAGAAAGCGGCTGAGGAAGAGGAGAGGAAGCGGAGGGAGGAGGTCGCACTCGGCTCACGCACTGCCCCGACCCGACCTTCGCCTTCTGCGGCGCCCGTAAGAGTACCCCTGCCGCAACGGATGTGGCTCTGGCCCTCCCCTCTGCGATCCACAACGTGTGATCTCTGACGGTCGGACGACATGAGTTGCGCTGGAAACGGAGGTGGAGGAGGAAGAGGAGGAGGAAGAGGAGGACCCAGATTTCGGGCGCTGCTGGGCCTTGGCGGCAGGCAAGGAGCAGGCGCGAGAGTGGCGGGGCGGTGGCCTCGGTGGCCTCTGGCCTCGCCAGGAGAAGACCGCCAGCCTGGCTCCCCCGCCCGTCGCGAGCTGCAGCACCACGCTCTCCGGCGGCACCTGCCTCGTCGGCGGGCGCCTGCTGACCTGCACGTCCCTGTCGTGGCCCCAGGGCAGCAGTGCAACTTCCAGCTTGTGCTGTCCAGAGTCAAGGAGTTCGGCTGGCAGAGCGTCGCGTCGGTCTGCGGCAGCATGCCCGAAGATTTGTTCCACGCATCGAGACCCCGCTGACGCGATGCCAACGTTACAGATGCGACTATGGGATCGGCAAGCTGTCCTGCCGCGGGACCGTCATGGGTCCGTCCTCCTGGGTGAAACCAAGACGCTGGCGCGGACGACGGGGGAGTGGAGGAAGGAGGAATGGATCACACTGCACCCTGAAAAACGCGCCGACCAACCTGCAATAGATGAGCAGAGACGCGAGGCCAAGGACTGAGAAAGCGGGCAAGAGGAGGGGGAGGCGGAGGAGGAGGAGGAGGAGGAAGAAGAAGAAGAGGAGGAGATGGGGGAGGAGAAGGAGGAGGAGGAGGAGGAGGAGGAGGAGGAGGAGGAGAGGAGAGGAGGAGGAGGAGAGGAGGAGGAGGAGAGGAGGAGAGGAGAAGGAGAAGGAGGAGGAGCGGGAGGAGGGGGGGGAGGAGGAGGGGGAGCGGAGGAGGAGGAGGAGGAGGAGGAGGAGGAGGAGGAGGAGGAGGAGGAAGCGGATGGGGGAGCCAGGCAAGGTCAGGCGTGCGGGCAGGACGCGGAGAAAACCCGCCGACCCCCGCTCGCCGGGAGCGGAAAGGCGTGTGAGGCATTTGGCCGTCCCCCCCCCTGGACTCCAAAATGCCATTGGACAGGAGGGGGGGGGCGGGGGCGCTCGCCAACGCGCCCCCAGGGCCCTCTGGGGGACCTCTTGGGCCGTCTTGGGGCGGTCTTGGAGGGCCTCTTGGGCCTCCAAAAACCTCAGAGAGGGCCCAGGCAGAGCGCCAAGACAGTCGAGAGGAGCGTCGAGACGACCCAGAGTAGCCCCACGACGACCCAAGATAACTTCAAGAAGGCCCACAAGGCTCCCAAAACGGCCCAAAAGGATTCCACAAGGACCGCCGAGAAGGCCCCAAGAGGCACACATCGTCCCATTCCCTTCGGGAAACGTACATGTTTAGCACACTCACCTGTGTCGTCTCGACAGATTCGAAAACTGCCTAGGGGACCCCCAAGATCGTCACATGACGGCCGCGGAGGCCCCCAAAAGAGCCCCAAGATGGCCCACGAGGGCCCTGAGACGGCCCCAGGGACCCCAAGACGGCCCAAGGGAACCCCAAGAGGGCCCCAAGAGGGCCCATCAGAGGGAGCACGATGACCCCAAGAGCCCCCAGAGGCCCCCAGAGGCACCCCCAAGAGGCTCCCAAAAACCTCCCAACTGCACCCAAGAGTACTCCAAAAGGCCCCTGAGAAGCATCCCAAGAGACGCTCATGTTCATCCAACTGGTTCCTGACCCGCAGCGCAGGCACGGTGGCGTGTCGGGCCGAAGGCCGCTGGATCCGCCGCCCCCTTTTGCTTCAGCAAAGGGGTGCCCGGCGCGCCAAACCCTACCAGTTTTGGTTTTGGTTCTTTTCCCAAAAGAACTCTCCCAGTGGGTTTCGGCCCGTCCCGCCGGGGTCCAGGGATTTTTTCCACGGACCTCACCTCCCAAATTCTGCTGCCCAAGACGGCTCCACAGTGGCCTCCAAGATTGCCAAGATGGCCCAAGATGGCCTCCAAGATGGTCCAAGATGGCCTCCAAGTCCGCCCAAGATGGTCCAAGGCGGCCTCCAAGACGGCCCAAGAGTGTCCAAGAGGGCCCCAGACGGGCCAAGAGGCCCCCCAGAGGCCTCCCAGACGGCCCGAGAAGAAGAAGAAGAAGAAGAAGAAGAAGAAGAAGAAGAAGAAGAAGCGGTCAGCTGACCGGCCGCGGCGGGCCGGGCCCCTGACGGCACGCGGAAGCGCGCCCGGGCAGACCGAGTGAGACTGGCAATCGAACTAACAAGCCATGAACCAGGCGGCGCGAAGGCGTGAACACATGTGGAGAATACAGCGTTCTCTTATTCGGACAACAGGACAGGCAGACAAAGAGAACGCGGGCAAGGCAAGGAACAGGGGCCGACGGGAAAGCGAGGAGCCGAGGAGCGAGAGGAGGAGGGGGCGAGGAGGGACGACAGGAAAGGACAGACCAGGCCGACGGACGGACAGACGAGGAGACGGGGAAGGGAAGGGAAGCCAAGCGAGGAGACGAGGGAGAGCACACAAGACACAAGGGCAAGGAAACACAAGGGCGAGGGGGGGGAGGACACGGAGAGGGGGAGGAGGGAGGAGGAGCCGGGAGCCAGAGACAGGACAAGGCAGGAAGAAGGGACACGCAAAACCAGCTGGCTGGGCGCACCAGTGGCACTAACGGGAGACTTGCTGCAATCTTGGCTTTGCCATGTCGCTTGTTTGTGGCAGTACGAATGAGATGCTTTTATATAACCAGAGACCGGCGACCGGAGTGTCAAAGGTCGTCCGCCCAGCGCTTGCACGGTCTCCCTGGGCGCCTGCACGCCCGTGTCCTGAACCATGGGGCCCAGTGCAGCAGCCGCGTGTTCCATTTTCCCAGCGTGCAGGAGTCTGTGTTGAAGGCGAATCTCAATTTCCTGCTCGTCTGTGTCGCGACCCAGTCTTCCATTCCTCGCTGGCGGGCTTTCTGCTCGCACAAGCGGGTGGATCTTCTCATGTAGTCAACCCACCCCTCCTCGCTCCTGCGCGGGATCTGGAAGATTTTCCTGAGCATTGTGCGCCATGTTCTTCGCAGAATACGACGACACTCAGCGTTCATCGTCCAGCACGAGCTTCCATATAAGGTGGTCGAAGTCACGACTGAATCACATAGCTTCAGTCTCGCAGATAATGGGTACCTCCTTGAGCACAGAGCATGGCGGAACTTGGCAAACGCTCTCCATGCAGTTGACATGCGAGTCGAAACTTCTGCTCCATGATAATCCTCCAGATTGATGACTCGGCCCAGATACTTCTCGGACCCGCCCGGCGGAATGATCTCTACCTGGGATCCACCAAAAAGCACAGAGCTGCCCGCGTGGCCCAGGCGGTTCGTCAGGATCTTCGTCTTGCCGAGGTGGACGCGGAGCCCATATCTGGCAGCGTTCGTCTGGAGGTGGGACAACATTTTCGCAACGTCCTGTTTGCTTTGCGCAAACAGCAGCCCGTCGTCTGCGAATCTGAGGTTTGTCAACGGCATCTCCTGGTCGTCTATGACGAAACCAAAAAATTGTCCGATGCGTCTCCAGTTGAGCCCGTGCCACTTAGTCTTCAGCACCCTGAAGCAGACGGCCCAAGAGGCCTCCAAGAGGTTCTCCAGGAGGGCCCGAAGAGGCCAAAATCATTCATTTCCCTTAGGTTTTTGAAGGATGTTGGAATTTGTTTCTTCTCGGCATTCCGACTGCTCCAGACGGCCCAAGAGGCCCCCAAGTTCGCCCAAGAGGCCCCCAAGAGGGCCCCATGACGGCCCAAGTGGCCTCCAAGATGGCCCCAAGAGGGCCCCAAGACGGCCCAAGAGGCCTCCAACACGCCCAAGATGGCCTCGAAGACGCCCAAGATGGCCCCCAAGACGGCCCCGAAGCGCCCATAGAGGGTCCCCCGTTGGCCCAGAAAGGCCCCCCAGACGGCTCCCGACGGCGTCAGACGTGCCAGGAACCCACCAAGATGGCCGAAGTTGGCTCGAAGCTGGCCCAAAAGGGCCCAAGAGGCCCCCAAGAGGGCCTCCAGGAAGGCCAGAAGAGGCCAAAAACATTGATTGTCCTGAGGTGTTTGACAGATTCTGACATTTCCTTCTTTTCGGCCTTCCGACGGCCCGAGACGGCCCAAGAGCCCCCAGAGATAGCCGAAAGATCGCCCAAGAGGCCTCCAAGACGGCCAAGATGACCTTCAAGACGCCCACGTGTTCCCCGAAGGCTTCCCAAACCGATTCGGGGAACACTCCCAGATGGCCTCCAAGATGGCCAAGATGGCCGAAGATGGCCTCCAAGATGGTCCAAGATGGCCTCCAAGTCCGCCCAAGATGGTCCAAGACGGCCTCCAAGACGGCCCAAGAGAGTCCAAGAGGGCCCAAGACGGGCCAAGAGGCCCCCCAGAGGCATCCCAGACGGCCCAAGAGGCCTCCAAGAGGTCCTCCAGGAGGGCCCGAAGATGCCAAAATCCGTGATTTCCCTTAGGTGTTTGAAGGATGTTGGCATTTGCGCCTGTTCGGCCCCCAGGAAGGCCCGAAAAGGCAACAAATATTGATTTCCCGTGAGCTTTTGAAGGAGTGTAGCATTGCTTTTTTCGGCCTTCCGACAGCCCGAGACGGTCCCAAGTGCCCCCAAAAGCTCGCCCAAGAGGCCCAAGATGGCCCCAAGAGGCGCCCAAGACGGCCCAAGAGGCCTCCAAGACGCTCAAGATGGCCTCCAAGACGGCCCAAGAGCCCTCCAAGACGTCCTCCAAGAAGGCACGAAAGGGTCAAAATGGCCTCCAGGCGGCCAAGAGGACCTTCAAGATGCCCACGTGTTCCCAGAAGGCTTCCCAAACCGATTCGGGGAACTTGGCCTCCAAGACGCTCAAGATGGCCTCCAAGACGGCCCACGAGCCCTCCAAGACGTCCTCCAAGAAGGCCCGAAAGGGTCAAAATGGCCTGCAGACGGCCAAGATGACCTTCAAGATACCCACATGGTCCCCGAAGGCTTTCCAAACCGATTCGGGGAACACATGGTCCGATAGCTTGGCAGGTCTGGCCTCAACGTTCGGCCACATAGGTGCTTCCAAAAAGGCAGGGGGCGGCGGTGATTCGCCGCAGGCGTCTTCGATCCGCCGCCCCCTGTCGATTCATCGCAGGGGTGCCTGGCGCCGAATCCTTACGGTGTTGGTTGTGGTTCTGTTTCCAAGAGCACCAAACTGTCCCGGCAAAGGAACCTAACAACGATGTGTATAAGCATATCTTGAAGCATTCCCCTTAAGAGTCAGGTGAGAATCCAGTTGTAGAATTCTGCTGCTCTCGCAGTCGCAGTCGCATTCGCAATGACAGTCGCAGTGGCAACGGCCTTAGGATCCAATGGAATCCTAAGGAGTCCTAGGGATTCCTAAGGCATCCTTAGGTATCCTTAGGAATCCATAGGAATCCTTAGGAAACCTTAGGAATCCTTAGGAATCCTGATTCCTAGGGATTCCTAGGGATTCCTAGGGATTCCTAAGGATTCCTAGGGAACCCTAAGGGTTCCTAAGGATTCCTGAGGATGCTTAACTATGCCTACGGATTCGTAAGGATGCCTACGGATTCCTAAGGATTCCTAAGGATTCCGAAGGATTCCTATGGATTCCTACGGATGCCGCAGCCTGCCTCAGTGTCAGCCTCAGCCTCAGCCTGCCTCGGCTTGCCTGAGCCTCAGCCTCAGCCTGCCTCGGCCTCAGACTCAGCCTGCCTCAGCCTCAACCTCAGCCTCAGCCTGCCTCGGCCTCAGCCTGCGTCAGCCTCAGCATCAGCCTGCCTCAGCCTCAGCCTCAGCCTCAGCCTCAGCCTCAGCCTCAGCCTGCCTCGGCTTGCCTCAGCCTCAGCCTCAGCCTGCCTCGGCCTCAGCCTGCCTCGGCCTCAGCCTGCCTCAGCCTCCCCTCCTCCCCCCCCCTTCCCCCCCCCCATTCAGCCTCACCTTGTCTCAGCTTCGGCCTGCCTCGGCCTCATCCTCAGCCTCAGCCTCAGTCTCAGCCTCAGTCTCAGCCTCAGCCTGTCTCGGCCTCAGCCTGCCTCAGCCTCAGCCTCAGCCTCAGCCTGCCTCAGCCTCAGCCTCAGCCTGCTCAGCCTCAGCCTGCCTCAGCCTCAGCCTCAGCCTCAGCCTCAGCCTGCCTCGGCTTGCCTCGGCCTCAGCCTCAGCCAGCCTCAGCCTGCCTCAGCCTCAGCCTCAGCCTGCCTCAGCCTCAGGCCTCAGCCAGCCTCAGCCTCAGCCTCAGCCTCAGCCTCAGCCTGACTCAGCTTCAGCCTCAGCCTCAGCCTGCCTCGGCTTGCCTCAGCCTCAGCCTCAGCCTGCCTGCCTCAGCCTCAAGCCTCAGCCTCGCCTCAGCCTCAGCCTCAGCCTCAGCCTGCATCAGCCTCAGCCTCAGCCTCAGCCTGCCTCAGCAGTCTCAGCCTGCCTCTCAGCCTGCCTCAGCCTCAGCCTGCCTCGGCCTCAGCTTGCGTCAGCCTCAGCCTCAGCCTGCCTCAGCCTCAGCCTGCCTCAGCCTCAGCCTCAGCCTGCCTCGGCGTGCCTCAGCCTCAGCCTCAGCCTGCCTCGGCCTCAGCCTGCCTCGGCCTGAGCCTGCCTCAGCTCGGGCATTCAAAATAATGCACAAGACTAGTATTCTGGGAAGACGAAGATCACGAAGTGGCCCACAGTTGGTTCCGGGCAATCAAAATATGGTACAATAATGGTGTTCTGGGAGCACGAAGAACACGGAATGGCCCACAGTTGGCTTCGGGCATTCAAAATGTGGCCTGGGAATGGTGTTCTGGGAACACGAAGAACACGAAGTGGCCTACAGTTGGCTCCGGGCATTCACAATGAGGCCTGGGAATGGTGTTCTGGGAACACGAAGAACACGAAGTGGCCTACAGTTGGCTCCGGGCATTCAAAATGAGGCCTGGGAATGGTGTTCTGGGAATGGATTCCTAAGGATTCCCAAGAATTCCTAAGGACTCCTAAGGATTCCTGTGGCTTATCCTTTTGTCCGGTTCCGTCCAGTTCCTTGTCCAGATCCCGCCCAGACCCCCCTGGGGCGTCAAGATGTTCTCTTTTGATCCCACTAGAAACCTATCAGCAAAAGCTGTTAGGTTAAAAACTCCCCCTGGGGCTTCGGCCCGTCCCGCCGGCCACCGGGAAAGACTGCCCAGGACCTCAATCCCCAATGCTTCGCTCAAGATGGCCCAAGATGGCCCCCAAGACGCCTCCAAGACGGCCAAGATGGTGGGCTCAGATGGCACCAAAATGCCTCCAAGACGGCCCAAGATGCACCCAAGACGGCCTAAGATAGCCTCCAGATGGCCCAAGACGGCCCAAGAGCCCCCTAAGAGGTCTCCAAGACGGCCCAAGAGGCCTCCAGAGGTCCTCCAGGAGGGTCCGAAGAGGCCAAAATCAGTGATTTCCCGAAAGTTTTTGAAGGATTTTGGCATTTGCTTTTTCTCGGCATTCCGACGGCTCAAGACGGCCCCAAAAATCGCCCCAAGATCGCCCAAGAAATCCCCAAGATGGCCCCATGACGGCCCAAGAAGTCCCCAAGACGGCCCCAAGAGGGCCCCAAGACGGCCCAAGAGGTCTCCAGGCGCCCAAGATGCCTCCCAGACGGCTAAGATGGCCCCAAGATGCCTCCAACACGGCCCAAGATGTACCCAAGACGGCCTGAGATGGCCTCCAGATGGCCTAAGACGGCCCAAGAGGCCCCCAAGAGGCCTCCAAGACGGCCCAAGAGGCCTCCAAGAGGTCTTCAAGGAGGGTCCGAAGAGGCCAAATCATTGATGTTCCTGAGGTTTTTGAAGGAATTTGGCATGTGCTTCTCTTCTGCATTCCGACGGCTCAAGACGGCCCGAGAGGCCCCCAAGATCGCCCACGAGGCCTCCAAGATGGCCCCATGACGGCCCAAGAGGCCCCCAAGACGGCCACAGGAGGGCCCAAAAGGCCTCCAAGACAGCCAAAGTGGCCTCCAAGACGGCTAAGATGGCCCAAAGATGTCTCCAAGACAGCCCAAGATGCACCCAAGACGGCCTGAGATCGCCTCAAGATGGCCCAAGACGGCCCAAGAACCCCCCAAGAGGCCTCCAAGACGGCCCTAAAGGCGTCCAGGAGGTCTTCCAGGATGGCACGAAAAGACCAAAAGCATTGATGTTCGTAAAGTTTTTGAAAGGTGTTGGCATTTGCTTCTTCTCGGCATTCCGACGGCTCAAGACGGCGCAAGAAGCCCCCAAGATCGCCCAAGAGGCCTCCAAGATGGCCCCATGACGGCCCCAAAAGCCACCAAGACGGCCCCAAAACGGCCCAAGAGGCATCAAAGATGCCCAAGACGGCCTCTAAGAACCCCTGGTATGCCCCAAGAGAGCCCCAAGACGACCCAGACAGGCCCCCAAGACGGCTTCCGACGGCGTCAGACAGGCCAGGAACGCCCTATAAGACGGCCAAAGAGGCCCCCAAGAAGACCCCAAAGGCCTCCAAAAACCTTCCAAGAGGCCCCCAGGAAGCTCCCAGGAGGCCCCAAGAGTGCCCCAAGAGGCGCCCAAGAGGCGCCCAAGAGGCCTCCTCCTCCTCCTCCTCCTCCTCCTCCTCCTCCTCCTCCTCCTCCTCCTCCTCCTGTTTCCTCATCCTCCCCCTCCTCCTCTTCTTGCTCCCCCATGCATTCCCCGAAGACTTTCCAAACCGACTCGGGGAACAACTGGCCCGCCAGCTTGGCCAATCTCTAGCCCAGCTGTCGGCCACAGAGGCGCTTCCAAAGGGGGCAGGGGGCGGCGGTGATTCGCCGTAGGCGTCTTCGATCCGCCACCCCGTGTTGGCTTGCCACAGGGGTGCCCGGCGTGCTAGACTCTTTCGGTTTTGGTTTTGGCTCTTTTTCTGAAAGAACTCCCCCCTGGGGCTCAGGCCCGTCCCGCCGGCCACACGGAAAGACCCGGAAGACCCAGTTGCCAAGGTTGTTCCTGCCCCAGACGGCGCCAAGAGGGCCCAAGCTGGCATCCAAGATTGCCAAGATGGCCTCCAGGACGGCCCAAGAGGGGCCAAGATACTTCCAAGTCCGCCCAAGAAGCCTCCAAGACGGCTCAAGACTGCCCAAGAGGTGCCCAAGAGGCCTCCAAGACGGCTAAAGAGGCCTCCGAGAGGGCCTCCAGGAGGGCCCGAAGAGGCTACGTAAAATCATTGGTTTTCCTAAGGTGTTTGCAAGATGTTCGTATTTGCTCTTTTTCGGACTTCCGACGGCCCAATGCGGCCCACGAGGCCCCCGAGATCGGCCCCAAAGCGCCCAAGAGGCCTCCAAGATGGCCTCAGGACTCCCCCACGACGGCCCCAAGAGGGCCCAAAGACAGCCCAAGAGGCCTCTAAGACACCCCAGGAAGCCTCCACGACGGTCCTGGAGCACCCCAAGAAGGCCCAGAGAGGCCCCCAAGACGGCTTCCGACGGCGTCAGACGGGCCAGGAGCCCACCAAGACGGCCGAAGATGGCTCTAAGATGGCCCAAGACGGCCGAAGAGGCCTCCAAGAGGGCCTCCAGGAAGGCCCGAAGAGGCCAAAATCATTGACTTGCCTTAGGTTTTTGATGAATGTTGGCATTTGCTTCTCTTCGGCCTTCCGACGGTCCGGACGGCCCAAGAGCACCCAATCGCCCCAAGATCGCCCAAGAGGCCTCCAACATGGCCCCAGAACGGCCCAAGAGGCACCCGAGAGGCCCCGAGAGGCCCCCAAGACGGCCCAGGAGGCCTCTAACACACCCAAGAAAGCCTCCAAGACGGGCCTGGAGCATTCCAAGAGGGCCCCGAGTTGGCCCAGAGTCCCCCAAAACGGCTTCCGACGACGTCAGACGGGCCAGGAGCCCCCCAAGACGGCCGAAGATGGCCCTAAGATGGCCCAAGGCGGCCCACGAGGCATCCAAGAGGGCTTCCAGGACGGAAGAGGCCAAATCATTGATTTGCCGTAGGTGTTTGAAGCATTTTGGTGTTTACTTTGTTGACCTACCGACGGCCCGAGACGGCCCAAGAGCCCCCAAAGATCGCCCAAAGATCGCCCAAGAGGACCCCAAGATCGCCCCCAGAGCGCCCAAGAGGCCTCCAAAATGGCCTCAGGATTGCCCATGAGGCCCCCAAAACGGCTTCCGACGGCGTCAGACGGGCCAGGAGCCCACCAAGACAGCCAAAGAGGCCCCTGAGAAGCCCCCAAAGGCCCCCAAGAGGCCCAAGGAGCCCCCCAAGATGCTTGCAAGAGGCTCCCAGGAAGCTGCCAGGAGGCCCCAAGAGTGTCCCCTTAGGCTCCCAAGATGCCCCCTCCTCCTCCTCCTCCTCCTCCTCCTCCTCCTCCTCCTCCTCCTCCTCCTCCTCCTCCTCTTCATCTTTTTCCTCCTCCACCTTCTCCTCCGCCTCCTCCTGATGTTCCCCGCCATCCTCTTCCAAATGTTCCCCGAAAGGTTTCCACAACGGTTGGGGGAACACATGGTCCGATAGCTTGGCGGAGCTCTTGCCACAACGCTTGGTCACATGGGCGATTCTAGAAGGCAGGGGGTGGCGGTGATTCGCCGCATGCGTCTTCGATAACTTCCACGATCGTCGAAAGTTCTGACTCCCTTTGGGAGACGGCAGAATAGCGTAAGCCACTGGAATAAATCACACAACTCTAAATGTTTAAATACCTGCGCGCGAAGGTCATCCGTGTCATCCCCTGGAAGGTGCTGCTTCGCGATGGTGGGGGGGGGGGGGGCAAGGCGGGAAGGGCTCGCGCTCACGAGCGGGGTCGCGCGACCGGCCGCAAGTCTCTGAAAGTCTCCTTTTCCTTTCCTCCTCCTCCTCCTCCTCCTCCTCCTCCTCATCCTCCTCCACTTCGTCGTCAACCACCTCCTCCTCCCCCTCCACGTTCTCCTCATCCTCCACCTCCTCCATCTCCTCCTTTTGTTGTTCCTCATCCTGCTTCCCCTCCTTCTCATGCTCCTGCGCATCCATCATCTTACTCCCTACTAGCATTATACTCCTACTCTGCAATGGCTAGCCAAAGCGGGCAAGGCCATCCTGCTTTTAGAACAAAAGAAGGCTACAACGTTAAAATGGGCATTGAATCGTCCACGTTGCAGAATGGGCGGCGGGAATGGGACGGGTCGGACACCCCGCGCGAATAGACAACAGTTCGCTCTCGCTGGAGCGACGGGCTCGCTTGTCCAGAAAACTCAGCTCCCGTTGTGGCGCGGCGCACATTTTTCACACGCCACCTCATCGACGCGCGAACTAACGAACATGTCGTTCGCGCCTCGGGGCCGCGCAGTCTTCACTCAATGGGGCCCCGCGCGAGCGGGCGACTTGTCGCCCCGGCCCAGGATCCGTGCGCATCTCGCGCGGAAGAGGCGTGCCCGCGCGGGCGCGACGCATGCCTCATTCGCCGAATCGCGTGAAAGCGGCAGCGCCAGCCGGGCCGCACGTGAGCGGGCGAAACGCTGACCTCGCCCAAGCGCCGCGAAGCTTGCACGTGTCGGTGGCAGTACCGTGTCGGCGGGGCGCATGCTTCGTCTTCGCCGCGCTTGTCGGGAGTTTTGCCGCTCTTGCCCGCGAGCGGCCCGCGTAGTGTTCCGTCGCTGAGTCGACCGAAGCGGGACCGCGCGTGAGCGGCCTCGGTTCGCTGGGTGAGAACGCGTTTCAATCCCAATTCCAGGTTGTGCCACAAGTGATTCTTATGTTATGGTAGGAAGGGTGGAAATGGGTGGGGCCGGTCGGCCGGCGGACTCGGTCGACCTGGAGTATTCTTACGGTCGCAAGCTGAGGCTTGCCTGGGGGCCGAGGGCCCGGGGTGGCTGGGCGCCGTCGGAGCCCAGCACCGAAGAAAAAGAAGAAAGCCAAGAAGAAGCCGCACAAAATCACAAGCTCGACCCAAGACGGCACAGAACTAACGCGAAGACGAAGGCTATAAGAAGACAGAAGACGCAAACCGAAGGAAAGCCGACTGCCGCCGACAATAAGAAGACACACGCCGCCCCGAAGCCAGCCGCCACCGAACGCCGCAACCACCACCACACTCCCGCCTACACCTCTGCCCTCCTCCCTCCCTCCTCCCTCCTCTCCTGCCGCCCCATCCTCCTTCTCCTCCTACTCTCTCCTCCTTCTTCCTCCCCCTCCTCCCACCCATCCTCTCCTCATCCCTCCTTCCTTCCTTCCTCCTGCTCCTCCTCCGCCTCATAGCCATTTTGGCTCAAGATGTTTGGTGCCCCTGGGGACCACACGGATACCGCTAGTCCGCGGCCAGACCACAATTGTTCGCCTTCACCGTGGGAGTTGGGCACCCACCACCAGGCCTGCAGCCCCGCCTGCGAGGCTACGGCGTCTCGCCTCCAGCTGGACCTGCGTGGCCAGCTCGCAGCATGGCGCCGCAGCACTACCGCTCGGAGCAAAGCAGGCGGCAATGGTACTGCAAGAGCTGCGTCGGGCCCAAGGGCCTCCCGTGGTTCAATTACGCCGACGCGACGTCATGCTCCAAGTGCAAGCTGGGCAAGGGACTCTGCTTCAAGGAGTATCGGGCCCCTCCGGTGCCGTCGCTTCGCAGGCCAGGCAGATCCTTCTCAGCTTGGGCAGACTCGGCGCAGGTCCAGAAGCTCAAGCAGGAGTTGGCGGCTGCCAGCGCGAAGCTCAAGCGCGCCGAGGCCCCGCCCGCGGAAGCCGAGGAGGAGCTCAGCGGGTCAGACAAGGACAAGCAGAGGCTGCGGGAGCTGGGCGAGCTGCTCAAGACCGTCGAGGGCAGTGCCGACCCCCACCTGGCGAGGGCCAAGGCGGCGTACGTCCAGGAGCAGGCCGAGCTCAAGGCGAAGCTGGCGGCGGCGCGCCCGCTGGGACAGAGGCTGCGCGACCTCGGGGCCCAGATCAGCAGGCAGCAGAAGTTGCAGGAGGACCAGCAGCGGCGGCTCGTGGGTGTCCGCGAGAAGCTGGCGCTGCTGCAGGAGCAGGAGAAGGCGGCGCTGCAACAGCTCGCGGCGCTCGACACGCAGATGCTGGACTTGCAGGAGCAGCAGCGGCAGCTCCAGAGCCAAGCACCGCTGCCGCCGCACCCAGAGCGCGGCAAGGGGCCTTTGGACGAGCCGATCGTCGGGCTCGGCCAAACGTTGTCGGGGCTGGACCAGGTGCTCAACTCCCTTGGCGCCGAGCACGGTCTGGCGGAGCGCCTCAAGGAGGACCTGGAGCGCCTCAAGCAGCTCAGCGAGGAGACCAGGGCCAAGCAGCAGCGGGAGCGGGACGAAGCGGCTGCTGCCGCTGCGGAGTCCCAGCGGACGCCCGACGGCGGCCCCCCTTCCGAAGCTGACGCGATGGAGCAGGACGAGGCCGACAGCGCCGAGTTCGTTGAGGAGATCGCCAGCGCTGGAGGCGACAAGCGCAGGATCGAGGAAATCATGGCCAAGCACGGGTGCAAGCGGCACAAGGCGGTCGTCGCCTGCTGAGGCCCTTGCCTTACGTGTACTGCTGTGGCTGTGTTTCTCGTCCATCGCAATGGCTAACTCCATCGGCGTAACCGCTATCAATGTCTCGTCAGGCGGCCCCCTGATCGGCTACCTGGCCAACTGTTCCAGCATGTGCGTCGCTGTGCAGGAGCATCATGCACTGCCTGGGGCCCTGGCAAGGGCCCAGCAGGACGCGCTCGCCGAGGGCTACCACGGCGTCTGGGAGGCGGCGCTTCCAGGACATGGCTCTGGCAGTCAGGGTGGCGTGGCGGTCCTGGTGCCGAGACGGGTGCTCATCACAGCGCCCCCTGCGCTGGAGGGACCGACCTTGGAGCCAGGGCGCATGGTGGCGGCGCATGTCAACTGCGGCGGCAAGAGAGGATTCGTCATGATCTCTCTGTACATGCGGGTTGACGAGCAGCTATCGCCAGAGAACCTTGCTATTTTGTTCAAGCTGTATAAGTATCTTAAGGTTCTCGACACGATGCAGATGCCGTGGATCGTGGGCGGAGATTTCAACATGGAGCTCAAGCAGATGGGCCCGCTGTCGTGGCTGCACTCCGTCAATGGCGTGGCGGTGGTGCCGTCGGTGCCAACTTGCATCCAGGCCCTCCCTGGGCGCACGATCGACTTCTTTTTCGTGGCGTGCCAGGTCATGCCGAGGATTGGCCATCCTGCAGTCGGCGAGGCAGACACGTGGCCGCACCTGCCTGTCACGGTCACGCTGTCCGCCCAGCCGCAGGTGATGTGGACGCGACAGCTGGTGCAGTCCAAGGGCTTCACCAAGGCGCCGAAGATCGGCTGCGCCAGGCCGCCACCAGACTGGGACCCGTTCCTCGACCAGGCTAGGCAGGCGACCTCGTCAGAGCAGCTGGCGGACGTGTGGGACCAGCTGCTGCTCGGCATCGAGTTCGAGCTGCAGGGGCGGTACGATGTTGTCGGACCGCAGGCCACGAAGTTTACGTCCAAGCCGACGGCGCCCATGTTCGAGTGGATTAGGTTCGACCCCGACGAGAGGCAGTCTTGGAAGAGGAAGGCGCCCGACGTCGCAGCGCGGCTGGCAGCAGCGCGCTGGGCGCGGCAGTTTCGACGTGTACGTACTGCTCTCGTATCGTTCATCGTGAAGCTGTCAGACCCTCCTACTTTCGTGTTGCCTGGTCTGGGATGCTCTGGGACGGTGGTACCTTCGGCACCCACGGCTACGGCTGCTACGTCGGCGGAGGTGCCCCGTGGCGCGGCGGCGGCTGCGGCTGGATCGGCGTCCTGGTCTCCTTCGGCGTCCTCCCCAGCGGCCCCCTCTCCACCCCTGGCACCCGCCACTGTTGCCAGAGGCCCCCCAATGGGGGATAACGGAAGGGGAACTGCCGCCGCCGTGGGCGCACAGCAGGCGCCCGATACTGGTGAACGCCCCCCGCGGAGGGAGTACTGCAGCAAGCTGTGCGACAAGACGGCGAGGCACATCTTCGAATTTCAGTGTTTCTTGAGAAGGATTGCAGCTCGCTCTGATGTCTGGCCGCACCTTGACAAGTTGGCTGTCGATTTCTTCGTATGTGGGCTCCTGGCGTTCGTACAGGAGGACTTCGACCAGCAGGTCGAGCGCATCATTGTCAAAGCAGATGGTATGCAGCGGGCGCACGAGAGGAAGGTAGCCGCCAGTTGGCATGCGCGGGCCGAGGCGTCGTTCGAGGGGGGCGCCAGCCGAGCACACAAGTTTTCCAAGCCGCTGGCGCTCCAGGAGGTAGTCGACTACGGCGCAGGGGTCCAACATGCGTACCAGCTGGCCGATCGCAAGGTGCAGCACTGGTGCCAGTACTGGCAGAGGCACGATGACGGGCTGATCGTGCTGCCCAGCGACCACCAGGAGTGGGGCCAGCTGCCGCCACTCAGTGGAAGTGGCCTTCGTCGGGCTATTCGCGCCTTCAGCTGGACAACGGGCACGGGGCAAGTTAAGATCGCCCCGCGGGCGCTGGACCACCTATCCGATGCTGCCCTGGATGCGATGGCCGCCCTGTTCTGTCGGTGCGAGCAGTTGCTCATCTGGCCCCAGTCTCGGTTCATGACGAAGCTCGTGCGCCTACCCAAGCCTGGAGGAGGGGAGCGCCTGATCGCTCTCCTCAACACGCTCATTCGAGTGTGGGGGAGGGCCCGTCGGCCTGTGTCTGCCCAGTGGGAGGTGGACAACGCCAGCGAGGAGTTCTGGGGGCACACGGGGGGCAGGTCGTCCACTGATGCTGCCTTCGACCTGGCCCTCGAGAAGGAGACGGCCCACCTCACGGGCGACCACGCCCTGATCGTGCTGCTGGACATGCTCAAGTGCTACGAGATGGTTCGGCACCAGGCGCTGCTCGATGAGTGCAGGGCCAACCAGTATCCCATGAGGCTGGCGTACATGCTCGTGCTGCTCTACCAGCAGGAGCGCACGATCTTCGCTTACAACTCTTTCTCGGAGGCGAAGCAGGCCTGCCAGAGCATCCTGGCTGGGTGCACTCATGCCACGACGCTGCTGATGGTACTGTTGACACGTGCTCTACGCATGACTGCCCGGATCGCGCCTGAGGTCCGACCACGTGACTTGGTGGACGACGTGGCACTGTCCTGGACGGGTGCCGATGCCCGAGGTGCCCGCATGCTGGCGTCCGCCACGCGAGTGTTCTGCGAGGCGGTCAAACCACTCGGTCTTCTGTTGCAGCTGGACAAGTCTGGGCACCTGGCAGTCACGCGGCAGTCGAAGTATCATTTCCGCCAGTTTACCAAGATGCTCAAGATTGGAGGCAAGCGTCACATGCGCTACCTGGGCCACGACCTCGCCGCCAGTGCTGCCGTGCGCAATGTCCAGAAGGACCGCCCCAAGAAGATGGATGCTCGGCGTCCTCGGCTGAAGGCGTTGCAGAAGGGTGCTGGACGTTGGCGCTCGGCGCGCCTTTGGACTACGGGTGCGCTGCCGTCGGTCGGCCACGGAGCGGCGGTCAGCGGCATCAACGACGGCGAGCTGAAGCAGATGCGCAGTGTTGCTGGCAGTTTCTGTGGCTTCAGTGGCAGCGGCTCCCTTACTCTGTACCTGGCGGTTCAGAAGCAGCGCAATTTCGACCCGATCTACCATGCCACCTGCAGCCTGTTGCAGCAGTACTCGGTCTGGGTGTGGGCAGCGTGCGGCTCTCTCGCCAGGTTGCAGAGGGCCTGAATGGCGCTGAAGGACCAGTTCGAGGCTGCTCGCGGCGCGGTCACTTGGGCCAGCGCTCGAGGTCCGATATCGGCCCTCTGGCTGACTCTGCGCAGGGTCGGGTGGGACATGGCCAGTGCCACGGTCCTCGTGGACGACACGGGCGTTGGCATCGACTTGTTCAGGGTCAGTCCCAGCGAAGTGCTGCACTACATGTACCTGAGTCTCGAGCGCTGGCAAAGCCATCGTATTTTGGACCACCTGCCTGGTGCCCCTGCTCGGCAGCCTGACGGTAGCCGTCGGCACATCTGGATGCGAGCCCTCCGTCGTGGTCATCTGCAGAGGCTTTCTAGCGGGTTGCGAGGTGCGTTGGCCAAGCTCCAGTCAGATGGCATGTGGACGCCCGCTCGTAGGTGCGAGGCGGGTTACATGGACAATGCTGTATGTGGTTTCTGCGGTCACTCGCCTGCGGACCTCGAGCACGAGATGTTCTTCTGCTCGGTGCACGAGGCGCAGGAGGGCGAGGAGCAGGGCCCATACCCTGACGACGTGCTGCAGGTCAGGAAAGACATCTGGGAGCAGGGCCAGACGGGTGCTGGCGCCGAGTGGGACCTCGCCACGGTCGACCTGCTCTACGCGCTGCCGATGCGCCCTGAGTTTCGGCCTCCTGAGCCCAGCCTGCTGCCTGTCAAAGAGTGGGGGGCCCGCGATGCCCCGTGGCCGTCCAAAGTTTTCGGAGACGGGTCTTGTTTCGATAGTGATTTCCTTGAGGCCAGGCTGTGTGGTTGGGCGGTGGTGGCCCTCACGCCGAATCTTTTGCCTTTCAAGGCTATCTTTGGAGGCCTCGGAGGCCCTATTCAGACCGTGCCCAGGGCCGAAAGGTTTGCCGCTCTCCGAGGCCTCGAATTGGCGTCCAGGCCGTCTGTGTTTGTCACGGATCACTTAGCTCTGGCGCAAGAAGGGGAGTTGTGGTTTGGCAGGCATGCTCGACCTACAGCACCTCATGCTAGCGTCTGGAGGCAACTGCACGCTCTGTACGAAAGTGATTTGGATCGTTTGCCCCGGTTTTCCTGGACTCGTGCTCACAGGTCTGTGGATGAGGGCATTGCGTCGTGCTGTTCCTCGGGCGAACCCTTGGATAATTTTTTCGGTAATATGTGGGCCGATTGTTTCGCGAAGATGGCCGCGCTTGAGCTGTCGGGCTCATCCTCGGTCATCCGTGCACATAAGTTTGAGATGGAGCAGGCCAAGCAGCGGATGCGTTGTCTGGCGTTCGCTGCCCATAGAGTGGCCTCTTTGGCGTCGCCCGTCGTCGATCGGCCGCTACCGCCCGCCCCTAGAGCCCCACGTCGACGAAAGCCGACCACCCACGCGTTTGCCCTGTTTCCTGCGGGCGCTATTGGGTGCAAGGCTTGTTGGCGCCAGGCCTCGACCCCGTCTTCTTTGAAGTCCCCCGCCTCCCGCTTGTGTGATCCCCAGGTTGTCGGCCCTGGACACCTGATCCAGGTTTGTGATCGAGTGCTGATTTGCACGCGCTGTGGGGCCCACACAGTGCGACCGCAGAGGCTCTCAGTGGGCCTCACGCGAGCCTGCCTTGTCAAGGATGAGGGAGTTCGGTCTGGGACGCGGGGGGAGAGAGTCCAGAGAATGTTGCAACAGGCCCGGCGTGGCCGCCACCCCAAGACGGGAGAGGCGATCGGCCCGCTGCTCCTAGCCCCGATTGCCCCTGAGGCCGCGTTGCGCTCGCTGGCTAACGTCGGGACGGGGGTGGCGGACGGGGGGGACGGTGTCGGTCGTGGTGTCGAGGAGGAGGAGCGGCGGAGCACGGCGCCGCAGGCCTCTGCCGAGGGGCAGCGCAGGCCCGCGCCCACGGCTCCCCCCTCCCCCTCGGCCTCTGCGCCCCAGCAACAGCCCGAGTCTGGGGACTCGGACTAGCTGTGGCCCCACCTCGGGCGCGTGCCTGCGCCCTTTCCTTTCGCTCCGAGGCCCAGTCGGGATTCCCCTCTGCGCCCTCGGCCATTGCCCATTGCTCCTCCTCCTCCTCCTCCTCCTCTCCTCCTCCTCCTCCCCCTCCTCCTCCTCTCCCTCCTCCTCCTCCTCCCCCTCCCCGCTCCCCCCTCCTCCTCCTCCTCCTCCTCCTCCTCCTCCCTCCTCCTCCTCCTCGCTCCTCTCCGCCTCCTCCTCCTCTCCCGCCTCCTCGCCTCCTTCCCCTCCTCCTCCTCCTCCTCCTCCCTCCTCGCTCCTTCTTTCCTCCTCCTTCTCCTCCGCCTCCTCGCCTCCTTCCCCTCCTACTCCTCCTCCTCCTCTTCCTCCGCCTCCTCCTCCTCCTCCTCCTCCTCCTCCTCCTCCTCTTCCTCTCCTCCTCCTCCTCCTCCCCCCTCCTCCTCCTCCTCCTTCCTCCTCCTCCTCCTCCTCCTCCTCCTCCTCCCCCTCCTCCTCCTCCTCCTCCTCCTCCTCCTCCTCCTCCTCCTCTTTTTCCTCCTCCTCCCTCCCAGGGCTGCGTAGCCTCCCAGGGCTGCGTAGCCTCGCCTCGGTCCTCCGTGCAGAGCTGTTTGGTTCGCTCAAGCTGCTGGAGAGTGCCTACCCGCCTTTGCGGGTCGGGATCGACAATAGCTCGGTCATTCGGGGCCTCCGTAGAGGCCGCCAGTGGTGCTGCGACCCTCGTAGGCCGCACGCCGACCTCTGGGGCAGAATCTGGGGCCTGCTCCAGGAAAACTTCGGCCAGGAAGGATACTTCCAGGTCGTCAAGGTGAAGGCCCACACCCGAGGGCCCAAGGACGACTCCCACGAGAGCCGCCTGGACTTTCAAGGAAACCAGCTGGCCGACAGCGAGGCACGCCTCGGGGCCGACCTGCAGGCTGTCCTCCCGTGCAAAGCCCAGACCTGGACCTCGCGCTCGGCGGAGGTCCAGGCGCTGCTGACTCTGGTGGCGGGGGTGACGGGGCGGACGGCGGACTTCGGGGATTCCACGGGGAGGCCAGCTGCGGGCTCTCGAGGAGCTCGCCGCAGGCGGCAGGGACCGCCCGAGGGCGCCCGCGCCCACGCCCTCCTCTGGAGGAGGGGGGCGTGGCGGTGCGCCGTGTGCTGCCGCAAGGCCCTCTCCTGCAAGGCAAAGCGCGCTCTGGCGCGCAAGCCCTGCCTGGGCAAGATGAGGGTGGATCGTCGGTGGGGGGTCGAGCTGGGGCGGGGGGTCGGGGAAGGCGACATCTCGCCCGCCCTTCGCGGTGCCGCTCTCGGCCATGAGCTGCACCGCGTGGGCCAGTACACGTACTGCGATCGGTGCGGTGTCTTTTCGAGCGAGCGGGGGTGCAAGCTTTTAAGCGCCTGCGATGGGGTTCCAGCGAACCCCACGGCGGAGTACCGCCGCTCGCTCCTGCGCCGATCCAGGAATCCTTACGCAGTGAAGGTCTCCCTGGGGGCGGCATCGCGCTCCCTGGTACAGGAGGAGTGCGACGCCTTCTGGGAGCGTCTCATGGACCGAGGCGGGGTGAGAGGCGAGTGGCACCCCTCTGCGGAGTGCCCGCCTCGCCCCATTTCAACCGGTGGCGAGCTGGGGCGGGGACCGCCAGGCATCGTTCTTGCAACAAAACTTTTTCCTCCTCCCCCTCCTCCTCCTCATCCTCCTCATCCTCATCCTCATCCTCATCCTCATCCTCGCTCCTCCTCGTCCTCCTCCTCCTCTCCGCCTCCTCGCCTCCTTCCCCTCCTCCTCCTCGCTCCTCCTCGCTCCTCCTCCTCCTCCTCCTCCTCCTCTTCGCTCCTCCTCCTCCTCCTCCTCCTCCTCCTCCTCCTCCTCCTCCTCCTCCTCGCCTCCTCCGCCTCGTCCTGGCGCATCGCCACGCGGCGCCGGGCCGCTGGGGAGGGCACGGCGGCTCCTTCGCCGCGAGCGACGGCGCCCCCGCGCTGGCCAAGGACGGGCAGCCCTCGCGCAGCTCCGCCCTCCTGCTCTTAAGTCGGGTCTGTCCCTCTGCAGGGGGGATATTCAAAAATAGTTAAACAATAGTCTGGGGATTATTTTGGTTGACCAGTTTTGAGTATGTTGGGGGTATTTTCTGGTGCATGTTCAATGTTTCGTCCAACATCGGCCTGTAATTAGGGGGACAGGCCCGACTTAACCCTGCTCCCCGTGGGCCGTGCCGGTCCCCGGCAGGTCCTGCGCGCCCATCCTCATCGATCTTCGCTATCTGCCTCCTCTGGCTGCATCCCGCTCCTGCTGCTGCTGCTGCTGCTGCTTCTCCTCCTCCTCCTCCTCTTCCTCCTCCTCCTCCTCCTCCTCGTCACCCACTCGCCGTTTTTGCCCAAGCCACTATTTGGTTCGAGCTGGCTGCGAGCTTGTGCATCGCATAACTACCTTTGTCGTTATATGGCGATGGACGTCGATAACATAATCATACTTGCTATTCATATTGACTACCTCTTGCGCAAGTGCCCAAAACGTCTTTCACCGCATGTCGGTCGCAGAACATTGTTTTCCAAGGCAGACTATGTGTTGTCGCGCCTCTAAAGGAAGACGCATTGAGATGTCAAACCTATTTGATTTCCAAACTTGTGACCCTCGCTTTATCGGTCGCCGCAAATCTGGGGATTGCAAGAGCGTGCATGTACGCATCGCCGCGCCTCGCAACTACCATGTGTGCAGATATGTGGAGTATGATGTTGTGTTTTCTTCAGTTTCTCAGTGCAGCTGCGGTTTTTTAATTCAATATTTAATCAACCAATCAATTAACAGATCTATGAGTGGGTGCCTGAGATGTTGATGACAATTTGAATGGATCAGGGTCGCGTTTTGTTGGTTTGCTTCGCTGAGGTACGTCGAGTTTGGGTTTGTTGACTGGTCATGCGGTCCCAGAGTAGCTGGAGACTGCAAGTACTCTTCCCACAGACGATCCTCGCGAAGTGCGTGATTGCTTTTGGTCGAAATCTGATCTTTGCTTCAAGCGTGATGGAAGGTTAGATGCGCCGCAACATGAGGATAGCAACACCCATGCCGATGTATCAAACAGTACATGTGATCAGTACTAATGCAAGGAGTATGAGGATAGTGTGGTTCCATCGCTGCTCGCTTTTTCCACACATGTAATTAGATCTGACAATACACTTGTTCGAGGACTGGCTCGTGTTCAGGACAGGGAAGGGGAGACCCCACTACGAGGGCTAGGGGGTATACTTATCCTTCAGGGTACTACAACTGCTAATCATCACACAAAATACAGTCACGTTCAAGGTAGCCGTTTTCGTGCAAGCATTGCTTGTTCCAGCGAGGGACAGGTTCGAAATACATGTTGATTTCGCGGGCCCTTGGATGTCCCATCGGCTTGATGCTGAGACGGATTGTTGTATCATGCGCGAGGCTTGTGAGGCAGGTGGAATCGCCATAATTCAAATGGCGGGGTTCTAATTCAGAAACTTTGCCTATGAGAATTGACGGGAGAAGGGACGAAGCGACACATGTAGTGAAACATAGCGGGCAACCAGGTTAAGAGAGAGATCTTTTGGAGCAAGTGGGTGGCCGTGGATGGCCTCTCCCGGCCAAGGAAGAGGAAGAGGAGGAGGAGGAGGAGGAGGAGGAGGAGGAGGAAGGGGAGGATGTGGAGGAGGAGGAGGAGGAGGAGGAAGAAAGGGAGGAGGAGGAAAGGGCAAAGGGAGGAGGAGGAAAGGGAGGAGGAGGAGGACGAGGAGGAAGAGGGAGGAGGAACTATGCGGGAGTTCGCGGTGCAGCAGAACACGGTACGGCGTGCGGCGGCGGCCACTGGCTTCAAACAAAATATTCACGCCCCAGGCCGACAGTGGGCACTTGCGGATTGCTCGCATCTCTCTCTCACACATTCTCGCGTTATCTGATCTCTGCACTGTTGCCTAGAACTGTTCGTCCGTCCTCGCCGGCACCAGGACCTGCTGCCACTGTCTTGGTTCTCGCACGACCCGCTCCCCGCACTGCAGCACAGAGCCTTCCCGGCCCCACGATCACCGAAATGTTCTCGCACGAGGTGATCTCTGCCTTGTGGCGGATAACTCGTCCGACACCTTGCGGCACAGCGTAGCTGTTGATGACATCGAGTTCAAACTTCACCTTCCACTTCTCGCATGATGACGTCCGACTGCCCCTTTGCCTGATCACGCTGAGCCTGCTGCCCTAGCTCGTCCGTATCGCACATGCTTTTCCCAGCGTTGATATTGACCAGCTCGGGCCCCAGCGTCGCGTCCCACTTCTCGCAGCGTAGCGGCGGATAGCTGATGATATCGTGCTCCATATTCGCCTTCCTGTTCTTGTTGAGTAGCGACAGCGCCTGCTTCCATTGCTCGCGTGTCTCGCACGCGATATGCCCAGCGTTGTCTAGGGCGAAGGGGAAGGGTCGGGGGGATCGGGGGCGGCAAAGAGGGGGGGTGATGACTATGGGGGGTGGACATCATGGGGGGTGATGACTAGGGGGGTGGATATCATGGCGAAGGGGAAAGGTTGGGGGGATCGGGGTTGGCCAAGAGGGGGGTGATGACTAGGGGGGGATATCATGACGGGGGCCATGAAATCTCCCCAGATTTCATGGCGCCTCTTCTTATTTCATTACGTCCCTGGCCCCCGCCATCCTGGGCCGCGCACGTGCCGCCGGCCATGACTTGCGCCCCCCCCTCTTGGACGCCCCCCTCTTGGCCGCCCCCGAGGGGGGGTGGATGCGGAGTTGGTGAAGGCGGAGGGGGGGAGCGTCGAGGGGGAGGGGAAGGGGGTGGTGGAGGGGGGGGATGGGGGAGAGGCTGGGGGCGCGAAAGGGGGAGAGAGAGAGGGGGGGGGGGATAGAGGAGCGGGAAGAGGAGGAGGGGTGATGGGGGAGGAGGAGGAGCGCGAGGGGGGATAGAAGAGCGAGGAGGGGGAGGAGGAGGAGGAAGGAGGAGAGGAGAGGAGGAGCGGGAGGAGCGGGAGGAGTAGGAGCGGGAAGACCAGGAGGAGGAGCGGGAAGAGGAGGAGGAGAGGAGGAGGAGGAGGAGGGGCCCGGCCGAGATGTTGGCCCGCGGGCTCGGCGACGGTCCGCGCGCGGCGGAGTGGCGGAGTTGCACCTCCTCGGCGGTTCGCCTCCCCCTCCCTCCTCCTCTCCTCCTCCTCCCTCCTCCCCTCCTTCCTCCTCCCTCCTCCTCCTCCCTCCTCCTCCCTCTCGTCCTCCTCCTCCCTCCTCCTCCTCCTCCTCCTCCTCCTCCTCCTCCCCCTCCTCCTCCTCCTCCTCCTCCTCCTCCTCCTCCTCCTCCTCCTCCTCCTAAGGCTTCGAACTCGCGCGGCCCCCCCGTGCGTGAACTCGGTATCTTTTGACCGACTCCATATCCCCATCCCCATCCAGGCCCCCACCATCTCACCGCCCCAGGTGGGGATCTACCCCTCGAGCCCCGAGGGACACGGCCTATCTCCCCATCTCGGGGGTCACGTCGGCCTGTGGGGCCCCAGGCCACGCCCATCTGGACGGGGGTCGGCCAGAGGATGCTCACGAGCGCACGCGGTCGTTGCCGCGCACTGGGAGCGTCCGTCGGTCCGTCCGCAGGAGTTCGACGGCGAGCTCGGCGACGGCTCCACCGCGCTGCCGTCGGACAGCCGCCTGGAGCCCCCCCCCCGCCTCCGCCTGCTGGCCGTGCTAGGTATTGCCGGCACGTCGATAACCTGCTCAGCCATGCGATGCCTGCTAAGCCATGCGGGAGGTGGATCCACCTGTAAGAGAATCTTATTGAGGATGGAGCAACATGCAATGCAATCCGATCAAGGAAGGACTCAGCTCTAACACAATCCCATAAGAGATGGATCCACCTCTACTGGGATCCTGCTATGGACGGAGCCACGGGCCATTGAATTGCATTCAGCTTGGATTGACTTTTTTAAAAGGATCCCATAAGAGGTGAATCCACCTCCAATTGAACCCCATGAAGGATGGAAGCACCTGAAGTATAATCTTATCAGAATTGGATCCACTTCTATTCGGATCCTATTGGGAATGGATGCACCTCGAATAGAAACATTCCGAAGCCCTGCTAAGCCCTTGCTAATCGCTGGTAAGCCTTGCCCCGCTGAGCATTGCTAGCCGCTGCGATGCCGTGCTAAGCCCTGATGGACCCTGCCAAGCCCTGCTTGGTCTAGCCCAGCCTTGCCCAGCCTTGCTAAGCACGGCTAAGTCCTGATGGCCCTCTGCTAAGCCTTGGTAAGTTATGCTAGCCACCTGCCGGGTCCAGCGAAGCCTTCGTTAGCCCGACCCAGCCTGGCTAGCCCCTGATAATCCCTGCTGAGACTTGCCAATCTTTGCTTGCACCGGCTCGCCTCTGCTAAGCTCTGCAAACATTTGGGTAGCCTGCTAAGCCATGCGATACCTTCTAAGCCGTACGTATCCACCTCTAATACAATTTTATCAGGGATGGAACTATTGCGAATGGAATCCTACTAGAGGTGGACCGATCTCTGACGTTATCTCATTAATCATGAAGCAGTCTGTGATCAAATCCGATGATACAAGGATTCAGCTCTAATAGAATCCCATGATTGGGGTTCCATTAATTCAATGTGGATTTGCCTCTAATAGAATCCCAGCTGAGGTGGATCCACCCCAATATAATTCCATGGAAGATGGAAGCACTTGAGGTATAATCTTATTAGGTGTGGATCCACTTCTATATAAGCCATGTTGGACATGGATCCACCCCCAATAGACTCCTACTAGGGGTGGATTCACTGCTCATGGAATTCGATTAAAAGTGGATGCGATCCACCCTTGAAAGAATGTGATTCAAGTCCAAGCCGCTTGTACTACAAAAACTTAAGGGATGGTGGTGCTCCCGCACAGTAGAATCCAAAATGTACATTCCCAAGAAAGAACCCGACTGACACATTGCACGAGGGGGGTTCTTTTTGGAACCCAAACAGTAGGAATCAATGCGTAAATCATTCCAAAAGCAATCTCATTGCAGATTCGCACATTGGAATTTTTATGTGTAATCTACACTGAAAATCAACATGTAAATGGCCCACAAAACGAGTCTAATTGAAAAACGCACCAAAAGGATTCGATGTGTAATCCACATACACATTAGAAATCAACATGTGAATCGCCTACACGAAGAATCCGATTGAACAACTGCACACATGGGTTCTGTAATCCACACTGGAAATCTTCAGGTGAATCGCCCAGAGCAGGGTTCCCTTTGAAAGGGAGTCCGAGCAAGTGCTGGCTGGACCTTCCGGAAAAAAAAGGCAAGACAAGACGGGATTCCGTCGCCCCTTCTGTGTGTTGTGTTGTTTTGTTTCGTGGCGCCCCGCTCCCGAAAACCAAAGAAACGACGGGGCAGTTGTTTTTCAGTTGTTTTTTTTCCTTCGGAGGGTCCAATTTTTCTGGCGCCCTTTCAACGGAAATCCGGTTGTGGGGCAATTTGCACATTGATTTCTATCGTGCGGATTGCTCATTGAATATTTCTATGCAGTTTTTCAATCGAGTTCTTTCTGTTGGCGATTTACACATTGTTTTCTTTTGTATGGATTACAGATAGAATCTTTTTTGTTTCGACTTTTCAATCGGAGTCTTTGTATGCGCGATCTACAAAAGGATTCCTTGTGTGGCGAATTATAAAAGGATTACTTCTGTGGCGGATACCAGAAGCAACATTAGTCGGCCTTACCATTTTTGCTGTGTCTTCCCCTCCCCGCCCCGAAACAGAAATGAACAGGCCGACGGCTTTCCGTTTTTTGTTTCCAGAGGGACATTGTTGTTGGTTTCCGTTCCTGTTTATGCGGCTGTTCAAAAGGATTAGATTGCAGGATTGGGTGACGACGAAGAGGATGAGAGGAAAAATTATGAAGGAACGAAGGAACACAAGTCAAACAATTACACGATTGACAACCTATCAACGTACACCACGAAAATGGCCCCGCCCCCTCTCCCTCCTCCTCTCCCCCCTCCTCCCCCTCCTCCTCCTCCTCTTCCTCCTCCTCCTCCCCCTCCTCTCCTCCTCCTCCTCATCTTCCTCCTCTTCTTCCTCCTCCTCCTCCATGTACTCCTCCTCCTCCTCCGAATCCGACTCCTCCCTCCTATTTGTTATCCTCCTCCTCCTCTTCCTCCTGCTCCTCCTCCTCCTCCTCCCTCCCCCTCCCCTCCCCCTCCGTAGCCATTTTGGCTCAAGATGTTGAGTTCCTCAGGGGAACAAGTGGATACCGCTAGTCCGCGGCAGTGCCAGGGCTGTTCAGCCCGACGACTTCTCTCGAGACCTGTACGGGGAGCTACGCGCTGCCGTCCAGAGTCCCAGCTCAGCCCGCCGCCATGTCGGATCGCAGGCGTGGAGGCGGCAAGTCCCCAGCTCCAAGGGTCTCCTTCTCGTCCGACTATGTGGGATGCAAGAAGTGCGGCTACCGTTGGACTTACAAGAACAAGCAGTCGTGCTACAGCTGTGGGCAGGCCCTGCGACCATCGTATTCTCCTGCTCCCAAGCCCCGTGGCGTCTGGGCTAGCGGCAGCAGAGGCTGGTGGCAGGACAACCACAAAGGTCAGGCCGACTGGTACCAGGAAGCCGAGGAGACCACGCAGAGGACCGAGCCGCTCGCGATCGGCGAGGTGGTGCAGACCCTTGGCGGGCAGGCCCTCTCCGAAGCCCAGCGGCAGGCGCTCCAGCAGCTCGAGAGCGCCTTCGCCCCGCCGGCCCCTGCAGAGCGCCCCGCGCTCCTGGAGGAGGGCATCCAGCGGGCGGCCGCGGCGGAGAGGGCTGCTCGTCGGGAGCTGGAGAAGCGTGCCAAGCAGCTGGCCGACGCCAAGCTCTGGCTCGACGAGTGCCAGGCTCGATCCGATGCGGCAGCTAACGCCCTGGTGGGTGCGGAGGTCAAGCTGGCGCAGGAGAAGAAGGCGTCGGCGGCTCCAGGCAAGGACCCTCAGCCTGAGGGGACCAACAAGGGCGGCGGGGTCATCGACCTCTCTGCCCTGTTGGGCGAAGGCGAGGCCAGTTTTGTCATCGAGGACGGCCCCCTCTTCGACCTGGAGGGGCTGGACATCGCATCCGAGCAGCGGGGGCAGTTCAACAAGCTCAAGCAGACTTTCGAGGCGTCGGTGCAGCAGGCGGTCCGCACGCACTTCGGGCCAGGGGCTGACGTCCTCAAGTCCCAGCGCGAGCAGCTCGAAGAGATCAGGGTGCTCCGCGAGACCTTCAAGAAGCGCAGGCGTGAGGACCCCACTGCGGCTGCGGCGGCAACAGAGGCGTCAGCGCCCCAGACCCCCGAGGGGAGCCCGCCGCAGGCGCCTGCCCAGGCCAAGCGCGAGGACCCTCCTGCGGAGGCGGCGGCTGCAGAGGCGCCAGCGGCCCAGAGCCCCGAGGGAGGCCCGCCGCAGGCGCCAGCCCAGGCCTCCCAGGAGGCCCAGCAGGCTGCCCAGCCCGCCGCGGAGCCGCAGGGTGCCCAGGGCGCTTCGCCAGGCGCTGCCAGCGCTGATGCTGGCCCTGACGCTGGTCGCGAAGCCGCTGGCAAGGAGCTGGCGGAGGCCTTGCAGCGCGCCAGGGCTCGCAGGGCGGAGGCAGTGGCCAAGCCAGTGCCTCTTTAGCCCGCACGGGCTCGGCAGCCTGGCCTCCACGGCTGCAGGTACCAGTACGCAATGCTCTACATGGTCGGGTTCATGGCATGAGTCCAGCACGTCGCAGGAGCCAGAACCTTTCACAGGGTCTCCCCCTGACGCAGCATCCAGTACATCTTTCTCTACATGGTCAAGATCACCGAAAGCGAGCCCTCCACGTCGTCGAGGCAAGGGCGGCACGCGCAACGTGGGGCTCGAGTTCATAGGCTTCAACTGTTCATCTTGGGCGCAGGCTATCGATGTTTTGGATGAGGCCGCTACAAGGAAGATCGTGGGCCCCATGCACATCACGTTCCTTCAGGAGCATAAGCTGAGTGCGCCCATTGCCAAGGACATCGAGGCGGCCAGCTTCAACAGACACTGCACGGCAGCATTGGTTCCAGCCGTCAGCGGCCCAGGCGGACGTCCGTCTAGTGGAGTTGGTTCCCTCGTGCCAAGGAATGTTGGCCTTACACACCTTGAAGGCACGAATACGTTTGATATCTCACCTCCTGGTTCGTCTGGCCGCGTGGCAGTGGGCTTGTGCTCTGCTGGGCAGAAGGGTGGCCTCATGGTTATCGCGGCATACTTTTGGACACGTGAAGGTTGGGCGATTCGTAATTTGTCAATTCTGGAGGCTATTGCAACGGTCATCAAGCAGTATGACATACCGTGGGTATCCCAAGCAGACTTCAACGAGACGGGGGAGTCTTTGCTCAAGACGGGTTGGCGCCAAGATGTGGGTGGAGTTGTGCGTCTCCCTTCCACTGCCACGTGTGCAGGAGTCGGCGGTGGCAGTATCATCGATTTCTTTGTGGTCGACGCCCGCATCCAGCATGCTTTCGGAGGCACGGTAGAAGTATTAGACACCGCAGCCGCACTTCACTCGCCTATTCGCCTAGTCATGCAGTCCAGGATGCGAGCAAAAGGCGGCTGGAGGCTTGCCAAGCCCAGACCCTTTCCCAATGGAGAGGCCGTGCGGACCAGTCCCGCAGCCTGCACAGTGGCCAGCTTTCGATCATCAGGACGATTTTAATGGCACCCAGCTTGACCAGCTTTGGAAGCAGATTTCACACTGTGCTGAAACAGAGCTGGTGAATCTCCTGGGCGTGGAAGAACCTCAATCCTACCTCGGTCGGGGCGATCCCCCTCGGTGGACCTGGGCCCCCCTCGCTGGTCCTCAATCGCACGCACGCCCCAGGGGAACGCCTAGCTCCCGAGCTTGGCGGTGGGTCGCCGCACGAGCCAGTGATTTTATTTTCCTCGCACAAGCTGCCCAGCAGGAGGGTACCTGGACGCACGCGCGCGCGCGACGAGCAAAGCTCGAGCGCCGCATCGAAGGAGGAAGGAGTCGGCTGGTTCATGGCTTGGGGGAGGAGGCTGAGCACGTAATCGCCCAGTTTGAACGACATCGCGCCTTTTGTCTCGAGGGCCCAGCGCCCATGGAGCAGGCCCCCGAGATCATGGGTCTCCAGCGTCGTGCTGTAGCCAACGCTCAGACCATCGAACGGCAGCAGGCAGCCGCACGGTCAAAAGAATGGCGAGAACGTTTGAAGAAGGAGTCGGCAGCAGGCTCTTCTTTCATCCACAGGATCAGCAAGTGGCGTACCCCTCCTCCCCCCGTCACGGGTTGCTCCGTCTCCAACCTCGAGCTTGCTGATCCTCAGGAAGCGGCCGACAGGGCCGCGCAAGAGTGGTTTGACGTTTGGGGCTCCCATGGACAGGAATGCACGGGCCCCTCTGACCGACCCTGGGAGGCCGCTCGTTTCGCCCATCCGTTGGTTCACCTGGACCGCCAGCTGTTTACCAAAATATGTTTGAGTTTTCCTGCCAGGACGGGAATAGGCTCCGACCACTGGCACCCACGCTGGTGGGCTTGGCTTTCGGACGAAGGCAAAGACTGTCTCATTCAGCTAGTTATGTTTATCTCTCGCACGGCACAGTTCCCATCGCAGGTAAGGTACATCATATACTTCCTGCGTTCAAAGGAGTCGGGAGGCACTCGGCCGATTGGGCTCCTCCCCTCCCTCATGCGTGTAGTAGAACGAGCTCACTCTGGCCTCTTTCACGACTGGGAGCGCTCTGCCAAGCGCAATTATGACTTCGGGGGCCCTGGAGGGGGCTCCGAAGAGGCCGCGCGGCACCAGATGGTGCACGATGAGGGGGCGCGTGAGGGGGAGGTGTCGGTGACGGGGGTGCTGGATCTGTCGCGTGCGTTTGAACATGTAACCATGAATGCTCTGTGGGTGGTAGCCCCTCTTCGCGGCTTCCCTCAGCAGCTAGCCAAGCTTCTCATCAGCATCTACACGTCCACCAGGCTGGTTGCCGTTCGAGGGGTCCTAGCCAAGAAGTCGCTTCAAACTTTTTCGGCCGTTGTGGCTGGCTCGATCGGTGGCACCAGGGCACTCAAGATGGTGGTGCTGCAGGTCACCGATGCTATGCATCAAGCCTGGGGGGCTCGCCTCCAGATGAAATTATTCGTCGACGATCTCAGTATTCAGGTCCGAGGAGCGTTGCGATGTCTCACTGTTCTGCAGGCTGCTGTCACCTTCTATATCCGTGAGATTGAAGGTACCTGGCGCATCCCTGTCTCCCGTGGTGCCCGCGGCAAAGGGTACATCCTCGTCGCCGCGGCCTCGGCTCGGAATCGCTGCGCTGCTTGGGCCAAAGACCTGGGCCTTGCCATCACCGACACCAGCTCACAGCTGGGAGTGGATAGCGCTGGAGGCGCCGTAGTTCGCAAAAGGAAGAAAATGCAGAAGCGATTTAAATATGCATGCCAGCGCAAGTTTAAATTAAAAGCCCTCTCGAAGCAAGGGGCCCGCCTCGCCAGGGTTGTCCGCCAAGGGGTGATCCCGTCCGTGACCTACGGGTCGAGCTGTTTAGGAGTCTCGCCTGTTTCTCTGAACAGAATGCGTGTCATGGTTTCGGGCAGCCTGGGCGGTAGTGCGGTTGGTCGAGACAGAGTCCTCCGACTCTGGACGCATCAAGTTGATCCTGTGGTTGAGGGATCACAGAAGCCGCTATGCATGTGGGCCTCGCAGGCCTGGAATGGAGTGCATCAGGTAGACATGGCCAGGGCATGGCGCAGGGAAATGTCTCGCGAAGCGGCTAGACGGAGTCAAACGCTAGATCGCCCCTGGAGCCAAGTTCGAGGGCCTGCTTCTGCCTGTAATCTTACGCTGCAGCGGCTGGGCTGGTCCTGGCCTAGCTGGCACACCATCCGCATTCACACTGGTGAAATGTTTGACATGCGCCGATCGGCGCCCAGCACGCTGCGCAAGTATATTTACCTTCGTTTAGAGGATCAAGAGCTCACCGACTGGGCAACGCAGCGAGGCATGCCCTTTCGGAAGCCCTTCCTCGAGCCTTGTCGCGCAGCAGTCAGGACAAAAAAGAAAAAGGGCCAGAAGCAGTCGGCAATGCTAGCTTTCCTGTGCAGCGATTTTTGGACGCAGGATAAGGTTTGGAGAGCCGGCCACTCGGAAGATCGAAGTTGTCAAAAATGCGGGCACGCCATCGGAAACCAGCACCATAGATTTTGTAGGTGTCCAGCTTTTCAGGAGCAGCGCCAGGCTGCAGGTGAATCCTATCCTGATATAATCCACCGTGCCTCCTCCTCGTGCTCCTCCTCCCGTCTCTTCTCCAGGGCTCTCGCGCCTCACCCGCTGGGGGACCCCTTCCAGGACGTCACGCCCAGCATTGAGACCCTGGACCCCGAGTACGGGGACGATCCCCTTCTCTCGGGCCTGGCCTATTCGGATGGGTCGGGGGTCGGGGTCTCTGGGTTGAAAGCGTTCGGTTGGGGCCTCTGCTTTGTTGACCAGCATGGTAATGTGCGCAAAGCAATGCATGGCACGGTTCCAGGTGTAAGGCAGGCACAAAGTGTGCTTAGAGCAGAATTGCATGGTTTCCTGAATGTTCTTCGGCACGGCACTGCCCCTCTACAGGTAGGGATCGATCATTCCACAGTCGTTCGGGGCTTCAGGCGAGGCCCAGTTTGGTGCCGCCAAGCCAGGCGACCGCATGCCGATTTATGGCACATGATTTGGAATGCGATTGAAGATTCGTTCTCGGGGGAGGGGGACCTCGTCGTCGTCAAGGTCAAAGCGCATTCCAAAAAGGCTCAGGCCCAGCAGCTCGAGGGACTCGAGCTGTGCAACTACCTAGGGAATCAATGCGCCGACCTTCAAGCGAAGGAGGGCGCCAAGCTAGACGCCATCCCGCCTCATATTCGAGACACGTGGGTGTCTAGGTTTAAGGAGGTTTGTGCTGTTCTCGGGCTTGTCGGTGACATGACTTGTAAGATAGGCACGTTTGATGACACCACAGGCCGTCTCCAGAATGCCTCCCAGCCCCCTGGCCCTCGGCCGTGCCGTTCGGTGCTGCCTCCTCCAGAGTCTCGGCACGTCCTGGAGTGGGATAGGGGGTCTTGGAGGTGTGCTTGTTGTGCTAGACGGGCCCACAGCTATAAGGCCAAGCTGGTGCTGTCTCGTAAGTTTTGCAGAAAGGGTTTCTCCTCCCACGGTAAGTGGAAGAAAATAGCGCGTGTCGACGGGGCTCCTTTGCAGGGGCCAAGGCGGCGCAAGCTGTCTCGAATAAGCCACTATACCTTCTGTCGAGAGTGCGGCGCCTTTTTGAGCGCTAGGGCTTGTGGACTACTTACAGGATGTCCTAAGGACCCGAGGGACCACAACGCCAAGACTCGACGAAATCGTTTGCTGGCAGGTAAGCATCCGTATAAGAATGAAAGACTGCCTGGAGAGGTGGTCGCGCTGTCAAGAACCCAGGAATTGGAGTTTCTGGAGTCGATTGGGATTGCTGCCAGGGCCTCTGCCGCTGGAAGTGGCGTAGAGACACAATCTTCCTCCGCCGCCTCAGGCGGTGCGGAGGTCTAACCAGGTCTGTCGCACGTGGACGCGAGGTGCTCGCCCACGCTGTGCTCGCGGGAAACCCTCCCCTCCCCCTCCCCCTCTCCCTCCTTCTGCTCCGCCTCCTCCTCCTCCTCCTCCTCTTCAGCCTCCTCCTCCTCCGCCTCCTCCTCCTTCTCCTCCTCCCCCTCCTCCTTCTCCTCCGCTTCCTCCTGTTCCTCCTCTTCCTCCTCCTCGTCCTCCTCCTCCCCCTCCTCCTTGGACTACTCCTCCACCGCCTCCTCTTCCTCCTCCTCCTCCTCCTCGTCCTCCTCCTCCTCCTCTTCCTCCTCCTCTTCCTCCTCCTCGTCCTCCTCCTCCTCCTCTTCCTCCTCCTCCCCCCCCTCTTCCTGAAGCCGGCAGTGGGCCTTCCCCGCCGCCGGCCCTGGCCTCTCGGCGCTCCCGCGCGCGCCGCCAGGAGCAGGGCCTATCCGCCGTCGACCGGCGGCTCCGCGAGAAGATGGAGGCGGACCCCACGCAGGACGGCGCGGGTCCTACGGCGCGGGGGCGCCGACGGCGGTGCACCGTTCGGGGGGAGGGCTCTCGCGGTTCGGCAAGGGAGGAGAAGGAGGAGGAGGAGGAGGAGGAGGCGGAGGAGGAGGAGGAAGCCACCCACGGTTTGCCCAGAAAACCGCGGAAGTGCGCCAGCCCTAATTTGGGGGACGGCCTCGACCGAAAATTTGTCTTTTCCCACAGATGTTCTACATGATGTCTCCCCCATACTGTTGCATTCCGTTTCGAGCACATCATCGGGTGACGCCTTCAGGTGACGTCACCACGACGACGACATCAGCCAACCCAGCTTGGCCTCGTCGACGGCGCGAACAGCGAGCGGCAGCACGAATACTATTACGAGTCGCAGCAGCACGTGAGCTTCTCGACCCTCGAGCGGGACACGCAGCGCCAATTCGACTCAGCTTGTCAGCTTCTAGCTGCGCGCCGCAGCACACAACAATCACCACTGCTTCGACCTCAAGTTCCAGCATTGGCGACATCAGTGGGGACAGCAGCGAGAGGATCGTGGAATGCGCCACCACCGTGGAGGTGGTGGCGCAGCTCACGATCCGCCAATGGCCACAGAGTTCAATACACCAGGTCCGAGGCCAACGGACAAGCCAAGGACCTCGCCACGCCAGCGACGCCGACTCCCACACCAAAGGTCTTGACCGAAACCAAAGCTATAGACCCAGCCAGCCACGGAACCATGGACCACGGTACAAGGCATTCTTGAGCATTACGGGACCAGCCAAGGTGCCACCACACGTGAGCTCCATCATACCGGCACCAGTCGCAAAGCAGGGACCACGTCTGGCTGGCCGACGACAGGAGCGTAAGCCGTTCCACAGCACCACTGGTACCGTTCCAGGAGGTCCAATCCAAGCCACCACCCTAGCCACCGCCGCAATCCAAGAGCGAGTCGCACACACACGGTGGTAGTCACACCCACCCGACGGCACAGCCTCATACACCGCCGCTCACCAAAGCCAAGGCGCTGACGAGGCCCACATGGACACACACACACACACACACACACACACACAATACTCGGGGGAGCGTAAGACCTGGGTTTGCCAGGACTCGGGTTCGATCGTTTTTTGACGACCGCGCCTCGGATTTTGACGAGGAGGAGTTTCGTGGGATGTCTGCAGCGGGAGGCCTCGTCAAAATGCAGGCTCGGCCTCGTCATTTTTTTGACGACCTCGTCGGGGATTTCCGAGTCCCTTGTACCCAGGTCTTACGTCCCCCTGAAATACGAGCAGGCCACGCCGCCCATCGAGCAGACGCATACAGGAAGGATCTGTGGATCGGCTTGCGGCGAGCGACGGCAGGACTTCAGCGCTCGTCCCGCCGGCACCAACGGCAGCATACTCTGCCAACGTAATGCGCACCTCTTCAATCGGGGGCGGCAAAGAGGGGGGTGATGACTAGGGGGGGGTGGATATCATGGCGGGGGCCATGATATCTCCCCAGAGATTTCATGGCCTCTTCTCATTTCATTACGTCCCTGGCCCCCCCGCTGGGCCGCGCACATGCCGCCCGTCATGATTTGCACCCCCCCCTCTTGGACACCCCCCTCTTTGCCGCTGCCGATTCAAGATCCAAATCCACAAAGTTGTCTCAGAGTCCTATGCCCTGTGCCAGCATGAGCGACGCAAGTAACAACTACGACATGGGCCCGCACGGCGACCGGGACTGGAAGCTCGAGTACGACATCATGCTGACCTACGTCTAGGGGTCGCTCGACCACGTCCTCAGGCACGAGGGGCTACGGGAAAGTCGTTTATCTGGGATGACCCACAACCAGACCGTCCTCGCCCATTGCGTCAATGACCAGCTCGCCACGATGCTGACGTGCCCGACTGGCGCCGACTGCGACGACATTTCGACGCCAGCCGCTGTGGCCCACCAGCGCCGCAGCTGCCTCGTGTACCTCAAGTTGGGCATACGCTGCACCTCTGAGTACGAGCCCGCGCCTTCCGCCATCACCCGCTTCCAGAGGGACGCCGCCGCCGCCGTCGTCAACGGCGTCGACGAGCTGATCAACTCCCAGGGAGACCACTAACAGGGCAATGCCGCGGGCAGTTCGCACCCCGCGCGAAGAACGGGAACCAAGGGCCACATGGCGCAACAGTTCCAACAGACATCCCCACCACTTGGGAGCCAACCAGCACCAGCATGAGCAGCGACCCACCTGCTAAGCCGCAGCACCATGATTTACCGCCATCACGACGCACAGCACAAGGGCATGAGGAGCTGCGCCTCGGCAGCGCCACCTCCAAGCTCAACCGCTCGGAAGACGCCCCCGGCCACTGCTCACAACGGCGCCCCATCTCCGACGCGCGCCCGTGCCTGGCGAAGGCCGACGGCGACGACCAGCAGGCGTCATCAGCAATCCGCATGATGACCGCCAGCTCCAGCACAGCGACGCCCGCCGACGCGTCCCTGCCAATCGGCTTGACATGAATCTATCATTCCGCAACAACGCTTTCTCCTCTGCGGTCAAGCCGATGATCCTGTCAATCTTCGACACGTCGCCAGCCAAGGGCAGCATGCCCATCCAGAGGGCGGAGGGCGCGCCGACCCGGCGGACCTGCAGGACGCAGGGGTCCACGGCTCGGAGGCAGCCGCCACGATCGGAGCAGAGGCAGCGCGGAAACCGCGGCCCCCGCGTGGCATCGCCGACCAGCTCGAGCACCACACCCCGGCGAATCAGGAGGCCCGTCCTCTGATCGCCCACGACCGTCGAGGCGTGAGCCTTAGGGTGGGGCTGGCCGATCGGCGTCCCATCGGTGCGTCGTCATCTTTTTGGGGGGGACCAGTTTCGCTCCACGGAAAGACAGCGCGCTGTGACGGCGCATCTTGGATACAACCAGCTGCCCCATTCCAGCGCCGCGCCTCTGCGCGATGTTTCATCACATTGTCGCTTTCGCTGGGGCTACCAGCAGCAGCGCAGCTCGCCGCAGATGCCGCGACTCACTTGACCTCCAACCGACTGCTAAGGGGCGGCAGCGCGCGGCGCCACGGTCGCCCACCACCACGCAACACGGCACACGGCGAGCACACGTACAACGGCGATGCTATGCAGTGGGTCCCCGATGGGGCCTTCTCACCCACGCATGCTGCGGTGTCCGACGTGCAACGCGGTGGGCCCCCCGCGGGGCTTTCTCACCCGCCGAAGAGCGAGTCGAGGCATCTGGGGGCCTCTGCCGGCCTACCAGGCCATCTTCTCGCAGCCCCACCTCCCCCCGCTTTTCCTCGCCAGCCTTTTACCACCCCCCCACCTCCTCCGCCTCCTCCCCCCCCTCCTCCTCCGCCTCCTCCCCCCCCTCGTCCTCCTCCTCCTCCTCCTCCTCCTCCTCCTCCTCCTCCTCCTCCTGCTCCTCCTCCTCGACCCTCCTCCGTAGCTGTTTTGGCTCGAGTTCCGCTGCGGGGGATGGCCTTTGCGGGCGGGGTGGGCTTCCCACCGTCCCCGCCGCACTGGCGGCTCTTCCGGCAGGCTTTTGCGGCGGCGGGGCGGGTTGGATGTTGTGGGGGGGGGCAGAAAGGGCCCACCGCAGGCCGCCTTGGCAAGGGCCAGGGCGGCCGCGGCCGCGCCTCAGAAGGCCGCGGGCGAACGGGGGCAGCAGCGCCCGAGCAATCCGCGCGGCCCGCAGGCGCGCCCGCCGCGCCCTCGCAGCCTGCTTCCTCAGATGCAGCACTCGCGCGCGGCCGGTGCCCTCGACCGCCTCCACCGCGTTCTCCCTTCCCTGCCCTCTTGCCGCCGCCGCCGACGCTGCCGCGCCCGGCTGCCGCCGCGGCCGGACCACCGCCCTCGGGAAGCACGCGCATCCCGGCGGCCCCCAGGTCAGCGCACTGGGAACCCTACTCCTTGGCATCGCTCGGACGTGTGCATTTTTCCTTCGGCGAGGACCATCGAGGAGCATCCTTGATCATTTGGCGAAGAAGCCACGCACGAAACCGAAAAAAAACACAGGGAATGGCCGTCCGAGCGATGGCCAGCTGGAGACTTCCTGTGAGCAGGGGGAAGTGGGGGCCCTTGCGCCTCCCACTCGCGGCGAGAGGGGACCGCGGCCACTGTCGCCACGGGGAGGGGGGGGGGGCGGTTCTGCGTGCGCAGGGGGTGGGGATGGTGCGTGGGCCCGCCACGGGCCGCCGTGGCAGGGGCCCGCGCGGCCGTGGCCGCACCGCACGGAGCCCACGGCGGGCCCGCGCTTCTCCTCCTGGCTTCTGCTGGCGCCGGCGCACACCTCACACGGTGCCAGCTGGGATCTGGGGAGGATGGAATCTTCTCTTTTTTTTTGATCTGGGGAGGATGGGCCCTGCGGGTCCTGCTAGGCCCGAGAGGGGGTGTCCGTTTCCACGCCAAGCGCGTGCCCATGATCCTGGGTGAGGGCGAAGTGCGCGCGGTCCCGGAGGGTCGCGCGCTGCTGGTCGACGAGGGGCTGCGAGGCATCTCCGGATGGCACAGTCTAGCAATCGGAGCAGGAGGAGGAGGAGGAGGAGGAGGAGGAGGCAGCGGGGCTCTGGCAGAGGCAACCCGAGTAATTGAATGGCACAATCTGTCACGTCAGCTGCCTGAGATGCCAGCTTGCCGAAGGAAGCTGGGGACCGCTGGGCATCCGAGTGGGATGGCCTGAGCGGCCCGAGGGGCGCCCAGACCTTGACATTCAGTCGGGCACGTCCCCCTACAGGAGGAGTAGTCAAAAATAGTCCACAAACAGTCTGGGGACGATTTTTGGGGTACGAGAGAAGTTGTTGAAATGGAACACCCTGGCGTGTGGGATAGATCCAAATTTCAGATGTTAGTCTACACTCCTGTTGCCAAAACGCCGTCTTCTAGAAGAAGGTAGCGGGGTAGCATCAGTAAGCATGTCTTCCCTTCCACTAGCCAATCTCGTAATGCCTGAAGAGCAGGAGGCCAGAAGCATTCGAGTCCGCTCCTCTGGGGTACCAGCGAGAGCGTACGTAACCCATCCGTATGTTTCGAGTATTCTGCATGCTTCGCCCCGAGTCCGCCCGTGGGGGGACAGGCCCGACCTAACCTCAACATTCAGGAGGGGAACAAACACGCACAGACACAATGAATCGTCGATTCCCCAGAACATGTGGGAAAACATGGGAAGTTTGGGGGGGGAAGACAAAAAAACCCAGAAAATGTGGGAAAATATGGGGGAAGCTTTCTATGTGTGTGTATTTCTCTGCGTGCCCTGGGGCCCTTTCCAACACGCCCCCTGCGCGCGCAGGCCCACAGCAGGCAGGGCGGCGGGGCGAGAGGAGGGCGGGCGACCCGGGTCCAGGGGGGGGTACGGGGGCCCCCTTTCCGTTTCCCTCTTCCCTCCTTTTCTTCCTCTTCCTCCTCCTCCTCCTCCTCCTCCTCCTCCTCTTCCCCTCTTCCTCCTTCCTCCTCCCCCTTCTCCTTCGTCCCCCCTCCCGCCCGCGCCCGGCGGCGGCCCGCGCTCGCGAGGTCGCGAGGGGGCGCGACTCCGGCAGGCGCGACGCCCGTCGCCGAGGCTGCGCGGCGACCCGGGTCTGGGGGGCCTCCCGCCAGGGGCGGGGAGCCTGGCCGTGCAGGCAGGCCTCGCCGGCGGCGGGGCGAGAGAGCCCTGACTCCTGATCCGCCCTACTTTGGGCGATTTCGAAAGTAGGGCGGAAATTTCCGCCCTACTTTTGAGGCCCCTTTGAGCGTCGATTTCCGCCCTTGAGGCTCCTTTGGCGTCGATTTCCGACACAATTTTGGGTCGGAAAATCATCCAAAGTACGGCGGATCAGGAGCCAGGGAGGGCGGGCGACCCGGGTCCGGGCCGGGCATCGCTCGGGCGTGTGCTGTTTTCCCTTCGGCGAGGACCATCGAGGAGCGTCCTCGAGCATTTGGCGAAGAGGCCACGCACGAAGCCAAGATAAAAGCACAGGGAATGGCCGTCCGAGCGATGGCCAGCGGGGAGCATCCTTGAGCATTTGGCGAAGAGGCCACGCACGAAACCAAGATAAAAGAACAGGGAATGGCCGTCCGAGCGATGGCCAGCGGCGGGGGGGTCCAGCCAGGGGCGGAGAGAGCGCAGGCGACGCGGGTCCGTGGGGGTTGCAAGCCAGGGGCGGAGAGTCGGCCTGGCCTTTCTGGTGCGGCAGGTGGCGGCCAGTGGCGCCGCCGCCGGGAGCCGCGAGAGTGCGTGCCCGTCTTCGAAGAAGAGAAAAAGCTACAAACATACCCCAGATTTCGTAATAAAAGGGAGGGGGTCTGGACCCTCCAAGACAAGCCATTTCAGACCTCCCCCGTTGGAGAACCCTCCAAAACATCGTCCCCAGACCCCCCAGGCCCTCCAAGATAGCCTGGAAGAGACCCCCCCCCCGAAATGAGACCCCCCTCCCTTTATTACGAAATCTGGAGTACAGACATAAACTTTTTGGCGCTCCGCGCGGATTTCTTGGATCCGCGCGGGGTCCCCCCGGCGGCGCCTCCGGCGCCGCCCCATGGCGCGCTCCGCGCGCCGGGGAGGGGGGTCCGGCGCGGATCCAGGAAATCCGCGCGGACCTCCGAAAGTTTGTGCTTCTGTGTTTTGTTGTTGCTCCACTTCTGCACGCGCCCTGGTTGCAGATCGAGATCGCCCACAACAGTGAGCGGCTCAGCTACCAGGCCTTGGGTCTGGCCGATGGCGGCCAGCAGGTCTGCACTGGTCTCGTCGAGGCCAGCAGGGGCTTGAAAGTAGGCGCTCGCGCCTCCAAAAGCAGGGGCCCCGGGGGCCTCGATAAGAGCGCCCGCGAGCCTCTGAGTCAGGAGGAAGCTGACGCGGCTGGACCCCCAAGTCCAAGCCATCTCCAGCAAGACTTAAGTCGGGCCTGTCTCTCTACAGGGGGAATACTCAAAAATAGTTATAAAAAAAGTCTGGAGGCTATTTTTTTGAGTTTTTTTGTTGACCATTTGGGAATAGTTTCTGAGTATTTTCTATTTTTCGTCGAAAATCCCCCTGTAGGGGGACACGCCCGACTCAAAACAAGACTCGCCACGCCCGAGACAGGCTCACCCGAGGGGTTTTCGGCAGCAGGCGTGACGCGGGCGAGCCGCCCGCGTGCGAGGCACCACTGCATCTGGCGAACCGCGCAGCCCCCCGCGTCAGCTCAGCACTCCTGGGCGCAGATGGAAGCAGCGTGCGCGGCGGCATCAGGCTCGACCAGGGCTTTCGCTGCAGCGCAGCACGACCCGTGGATCGTGACGGCGGCACGGCCGCCGCGAAGAGGCCCGACCGCGGCGCGCCCGATGCCGCCGACGCTGCCTCGGTGGCCGCCTGGGCCCTCGCGGCCTCGGGGCCCTCCGCGCCCTGGGTCGCGTCGCGGCCGTGCCCTCCGCGACGGGAATTCGGACCCGTCCACGGCGCTGTCCAGCTCCTCGTCCTTCGGCGCGGGCTGAATTCAGTCGGGCCTGTCCCTCCACGGGAGGGCTGTCCCGAGACAGCCCAAGGATAGTCGGGGGGCTCTTTTTGGAGCATCTCTGACCATTTGGGAGTACTTTTTTGAGCATGTTCTATTTTTCGTCGAACATCCCCCTGTAGGGGGACACGCCCGACTTAAGCGCAGGCGCGAGCTCCGCCTTGGCGACGACGGCGGGGGCCAGGGGAGGGGGCCGCGGGCCCTGCCTCTCCACGTCGGGCTCCGGCCGCCCTGCCAGCTCGATGGGGGGCCCTGGCTGGTTCGGCCGGGGCTGCCGCTGCGATCCCAGAGCCCGGCCTCTCGGCCCCTCCTCCTCCTCCTCCTCCTCCTCCTCATCCTCCTCCTCCTCCTCCTCATTCTCCCCATCCGCGCTCGCGCCTCCGCAGCTCGGGCGGCGCCGTGCTGCTTGCTGGCATTCGTGCCGCGAGGACCCCTTGGGATGTCTGGAGTGGATCATCATTCCTCGAGGCTGCCTGCATGGCGGCCTGGTGGTTGGCCATGTTGAGTTGGCTCTCAAGGGGCTGAATCTCCTGTTGGGTGGCCTGCACATCCACCGCGCTCTTGCGGTGCTTCTCGCTGGCGTCGCGGGTGGTGTCGACGAGCCGATTGAGCTTGTTGATCTGAGACACGTGCTTCTGGCACTGAACTCCGAGCTGATCGGATAGCGACTGCGCCTGCTGCTTCGGCGACTTGGAGGCCAAGACGTCAGCCTTGGCCCGCTTGAGCTTGCCCAATGCTGCGACGTGTTCCTCGCCGTTGGGCCTCCACCTTTCCCAGAACGTGACTTGGGCCTGGGCCAGCGCCACTGGGCCATTCTCTGGAGTACTCGCCTCGTCCATCTCGAAAGCGACGGATGCTTAGCGTCGCAGGCCATGGGGGCGGCTCGGCCCGCGGGAGGTGCTCCTCCAGCGGCCAGGCTCGGGCGGTGCTGGTGTGTCGTCAGCACGTCCGCCTCCGCCACCGCCGCCGCTCTCCCTTCGGCGCCACCACCTCCACTGTCAGGTACGTCGAAACGGCTGCCACACTGCATGCAGCGACGAGCAGAAGACGCGCACCTGGCCCAGCCCCTGCAGCCTCTCTTGGTGCACGCGGCATATGGCTTCTGCCATGGCGTCCCTCGTTCAGACCCCAGCACAGTAGTGCACACAAGAGACTGCAGGAGGCTGACAGCAGGGAGAACGTGGTTGCTGCCCACCCTGAGGCGGACCAGGGTGGGTCAAAGCAAGGCCAGCCGCGCTGGGAGGAGTGGGTGCGAACACCGCGGACCCTCCCTTGGGCCAGAACGGCTTGAGCCAGAGGAGGAGGAGGAGGAGGAGGAGGAGGAGGAGGAGGACAAGACTTAAGAGGGGATGCAATCAGGGGAGGAACTCCAGGGGTCATCATCCTCATCCCTCCTTGCGCGTCCAGAGCCTCCCATGCACTCTGGGATATCCCAGAGCATCCTTTCAGCGCCAAGGTGTCGCGCCCAGGTGTCTGGGGCCACCGTCTGGAGTCTGGAAGCACCTTGGCGCGCATCTGGTACCTATGGAGCTGGGGGCCACTGCCCAGCCCCACGTGCCGAATTCTTACAGGAAGCTTTTTTATCAGAAAAAGTATGCCGAACGCTTCTGCATCCTCTTGTCGTCAGCTCCTCTCTTCTTCGTGGTCCATCTGCGACCTAGGAAATGTGTCGATTGCACTTACTTCCGAGCAAACGCGCTTCGATCGCGTAGTCGCATGGGAAGCTCAAGCAAAGAGGTACGGGAAGCTCACGCGGATATGTGAGAAGCCCCTCCCCCTCCTGCTGCAGGAGTCTGGATCCACCGTCGTGGGCGCCCTTTGCTTGCGGCAGGGCGACGAGTTCACTCTCAAGGCGTGGAGAAGGAGGAGGAGGACGAGGAGCAGCAGGAGCTGGAGGAAGAGAAGGATGAGGGAGGGGAGAACGATACGAGGAGTGGGAGAAGGGCACGAGCAGAACGCGGGAGACAACAAAAAGATGATGCGGCGGAAGGGTGTGATGAAGGATGAGATGGGAACGGGAAGGTGAGGAAGGATAGGATGACACACCTACTTGTAATCGGCGCCACCCCAGCATACTTCTACTATGTGTGCGTCGCCCCCCTAGGGGCGACGCGCGCACCGAGAGGTCTTACAGTATATGCGTCGTGGCGGGCACTTTATGGCCACACCGCTCGGGAAACGATATACTACAAGTTGGGTATGCTATATGTTCGGGTCGGACGCGCGCCTCCAAGGCGGACATGTAGTATTAGTATGCCTCTGTGTGTTCCATGTAACGACACATTTTGTCGTCCGCTTTCCCTCTCCTATGGTCAGACCTCTAAGATGTTCTGATTATGGTTGTATGGCGCCAGGTCTGGTCTGGTCCTTTCTGATCTGCATGCGGCTAGTGGGAATCCTGACCTGGTCTTGTGCTCGGGTATACGAAGGGGGGGCGGAAGAGAATGCGGAGGACGAACAGCTGGGGTACGGCGCTCTCCTCGGGAGACCTCTTGTGGACCACCTGTGCTGTGTGGGGGGCTTCTTTGGCCATCGTGGGAGCCTCTTGGCGGCGTCTTGCGTCGTCTTGTGACCCTTGGAAGCAGAGAGCGTGATGGAAGAAAGTCTCGCCCCCTCCTTTCGGGTCGTCCTGATGACCATCTTGTGCCAAATAGGTTGCATGGCCCACGCCCTGCAGTTGCCGATAGGAGTGATGCGGCATCCAAGCTGTTCTGCCAGGGCACGATCACCAGCGAGCGCCCCGCGGCAGACGCTTGTCCATACCTCTGGGTTTAATAAGTGTGGGAGGTATCCCCCCGACGGGGGTCAACCTCGCCTCGACGTCGCGCCGCGACGGGGGCCGGAGCGCCTTCGGCGCGCGGTGGCTGCCCGCGAGACGGGGGTCATTGTGGGGCTGTCGGCGGGGGTGACGCCCCCCCGACGCTGATTAAGAAACTCGGAGTAGGTGGGTCGCGGCTGGGTCGTTGGCATAATTCCGCCGGCCAGCACCACATAACAGCACGTGCTCTCCCAAGCCAGTGCAAAAGCAGTCGGCCGCAGGCGCGGGCTGCAAAACACGGTGCGCAGGTGGGGGCCGCGGGCGGTTCGTGTCGGCGTCCGCGCGGGTTGGGGCGAGCCATGGCGCTCGTCTGAGGCCACGCCAGAACGGCTCACCTCAGGTGCCGACCTGGTCAGAACAGGTGTAGGTTGGGGATCGCTTTTTATTCATTATTTTGCCGATCGGCGCGGGCCCTCGCACCCCCTCCCTCCCCATGGAGTAGATCTTGGCTTTTTTGGGGCGCCTGTTTCGAGCGAACGGAGTCTCCCCTGCAGGACGCACCTTTGCAGCCAAACGCCATGAAGCAGAGGTCTGGAGCCAGACCCCTCCCCTCCCCCCCCGTCCGCCCACTTTCGAAACGCCGAATCAAAAACGCTCACTTGGTCGCGAGGCGCGTCGCGGGCAGATCACAGTGCGGTTGGCGGGTGGATCGCGGGCTGGGGTGCGAGTGGGTCGAGATGGCGAGTGCGGGCGGGTCGCGGTGCGGGCCGCGGGGCGGTGGCGACAGAACGTTGACGGCAGCCCGTACCGCGGAAGCCCACTACAGCCCACGCACCCGGGGACAGAGAAGCACCAGTGGGTCCCCTCACTCGGCGGTTCAAAGGTGGGGCTTTGAGGGATGGGGACCTAAAGGCTGGGGGCACCTCGTCCTTAGGACCCTTCCCTCATGAGCCCATCTTTGAACCACTGACTCGCTCTGACCTTCCAGTGCGTTTGTTGACTCTCACACTTCGGGCTCAGTGGCAGGTTCATGGCATAAGGGCATGGTGAACATGTTGCCGGAGCCTCCCTGACACGACTGTCGAAGTGCACGTCAGGTAGCCAGGGGTGTTGAAGCCTTCCCAGCAGCACGCGTACGATGGCGATGCCATGTGCCACTCTGTTTTCAAGACCACGGTGGTCTTGGGGAGACCCCTTGTACAGACACGCAGGGGAGACCGTTCCCTCCTCGCCCTCCCGCAGTTTCCTCACCGCCGCTCGCCAGGTGTGTAACGCGGGTGACTCCCGCTGCATCGTCGTCAGAGGGCCTTGTGAGCAGGACCCCTGGACGTTGCCGAAATTGCCTGGTGGCGCTGGAGGGTCCGCGGGGGGATGCGGGGCTGGGCGGGCCAGGAGTCGGGGCAGGGAGGCAGGAGACTGACAGACCTGACACCGGCGACGCATCACGCGAGGGAGGGAGGAGGATGGAGTAGTTTGACGGCGGTGGCGAGTCAAGGGGTGGGGGGGGAGGAGGGAGCATCTCGACAGCGGCCCCACGTCAAGGGAGGGAGGGAGGAGGGAGGTCTCTGACAGCGGCGGCAAGACGCGCAGTCACAGCAGGTCCTGCCACGACCATCCAGCCGTATTGCCTCCAGCATGCAGCTCCTCCTCCTCCGCCTCTTTCTTCCTCCCCCTCTGCATCTTGCTGCTGCTGCTGCCCCTCCTCCCCCTCCTCGCACATCCTGCGAGATTCGACGCCCCGCCGCGAGGAGGCCACTGCGCAGCCCGCCATTGTGGCTTTCAACACGTAGTTCCTCCTCCTCCCTCTCCTCCTCCTCTTCCTCCTCCTCCTCCTCCTCTTCCTCCTCCTCCTCCTCCTCTTTTTCATCCCTCCTCCTCCTCCTCCTCCTCCTCCTCCTCCTCCTCCTCCTCCCCCTCTGCATTTTGATAATGCTGCTGCTGCTGCCCCTCCTTCCCCTCCTTGCACATCCTGCGAGATTCGACGCCCCGCCGCGAGGGAGCCACTGCGCAGCCCACCATTGTACTTTCAACACGTAGCTCCCTCCTCCTCTTCCTTCTCCTCCTTCTCCTGATCCTTCTTCTTCTTCTTCTTCTTCTTCTTATTCTTCTTATTCTTCTTCTTCTTCTTCTTATTCTTCTTCTTCTTCTTCTTATTCTTCTTCTTCTTCTTCTTCTTCTTATTCTTCTTCTTCTTCTTCTTATTCTTATTATTCTTCTTCTTCTTCTTCTGCTTCTTCTTCTTATTCTTCTTATTCTTCTTCTTCTTCGTCTTCTTCTTCTTCTTATTATTCTTCTTCTTCTTATTCTTCTTCTTATTCTTCTTCTTCTTCTTCTTCTTCTTCTTCTTATTCTTATTATTCTTCTTCTTCTTCTTCTTCTTCTTATTCTTCTTCTTCTTCTTCTCTTCTTCTCCTCCTCCTCCTCCTCCTCCTCCTCCTCCTCCTCCCCCTTCCTCACCCTTTTTCTCATCCTTCTCTCCCTCCTCTTCTTCCTCCTCCCTCCTTTTTCTCCTCATCGTCCTCCTCCTCTTCCTCTTCCTGTTCCTCCTACTCCAACGGTGCCTCCTTGTCCAATGCCCTGTTTCCCTGCCTCTGCCAATCGTCCCCCGTTGCTAATTTATGGGTTTGGGTAGGGCCATCCCTTGTGGTTGTTTGTCACAGGGGATCCGTGACTGCGCCCGCTCTAGATATGCTTTACACGCTAGACATCGCTCTACAGTCTTCCTTTTACGGGAAGCAATATTTCATCTCCCACATTCTCACTTCAAGTTGGTAGTTGAGCAGGTTCGCTCCTGCTCCAATACCACGGCTGCCATGTCCCGCCTCGCCTCGATGGCCATGGCTCTCACCCTCCGTCGCCCTACATCGCGACGCCTGCAAGGGACGCCACTCAACGGTACGTCAGGGCTGAGCCAGCCCATTCGCAGGAACACTACGTCGAGCTGGTCTACATCCCGCTCGACATCCGCCTTCAGCATCCTCGTTTTCGTGCACCTCTTCCCCGCATCCTGCGGCAGGATACGTGACGCCAGGGTCCGTCTGGGCATCCGACCATCCGCCAGGACCAGCAGTTGAGAACGTGCACTGCCGGTATTTCATCGAGGACAACACCAAAATCTACAGGGACCGCTCTGCGACTCATCCCTGGCACGCTCGGGCTGTGTCCAGGCAGCTCGTGGACCCCAAAGTGTCAGTACCCCCGCCCGTTGGGGCAACCTCAGGTGTTAAACAGATGTTCGACACAACGTTCACGTCTGCGGCGCCAGACAAAGGCCCCGAGCTTCTTGGGACTGTCTCGAAAGCTCTGGGAGAAGCAAGCAGAGAAGAGGCATCCGGCGACTGTGTCGCTGGTGCTGAGCGGGGATGCAGCGGGGGGCATGGGAACTGTTGTCACCCCCCTGAGGCGCGGACTCTCCGCATGCCGCTCGCTTCGCCTCGCCTCGCCGAGGCAATGCAGCGGAGGACATGACGGCTGGGGCGCCACCATTCGCACCGCACCTCGGGACCCAACCCTTCGCTTGACCTACTTAGACCCGCCAGCCGGGCAGGACGCGACCCCGCGGCGTTCAGCGCAGTAACCACACGACGGGCAAGGAACATTCCCGTGACTGCGTCGCGGGATGCTCCGAGTTCCGCGAGCGCTACAGTGACGCGACAGAAGCAGACGCCCAATGCGCAGACGAGGAGGGCACATCAGGGGCAAGTGTCCTCGGCGATTCATGCAACGCCGCTTGAGGACCCCCGGCCCCCAGCACCTCTACGACATGCGGAGGGAGCTACACTCCGGATGGAAGGCCATTGGAGTCAGCATGTGCGCCGTCGCTGGCTGCATCGCCTGCGCGGGCGCAGGTGCCGACAGCGGCGACGCGCGCTACCTCCGCACCTGGGGCCCCGACGCCAGGCTCGCGTGCCTGTCCAGAAATGAGTGCGCGAGGTGATTATCTGGTCAGTGTCGAACTCTGACCTCAACGAGCTCGGCCAGTCGGCCTACTACTCGTCGCGCCCCGCAAGCATGGCGCGCGAGTGCGCGGACGAAAAGCCGCCAGCTGTCCTGACCCAAGGAGGTCTCATCAACGGCAACCCAGTGCCACCGATGTACTTCCAAATGCACAGCTTGGCCGAACGATGGCGCCAGCTGGGCGAGGAGGAGCGCACCTCGGCAGCATCAGCCCTGATGAACTTCAACCGGCTGCCGCAGGGGCGCATCGACAATCGCCTGGCGCAGTTCGACATCCCCCGCCGCCGGGCGCAGCAAGCTGGTCAACTCATGATCGGCAACGAAGGACTTCGCTGCCTTCTGTCGCGAGCAGTCGGATTGTTGAACGCTCTGTTCACCGTGGTCATACAGCATTACAATATGGCCTACCCCGCGAACGCTCGGTAGCTCACCCACATGACGGGCGAGCTGAGACGCAGTGGACACGCGATAGAGGGATCGCCGGGCCACCTCGTTTCGGCGGCCCTCTCTGCCCAACGGCGCGCAATCTTCGCGGGCGCGCCCGCGCGGGAGCAGCGCGGGGGCGGCGTGGGCCTTGCTGCGTTGGGGCCAGCACCGCGCCCCCCATGCGCCGGCCGAGGCCGCGCCCGGGGGCCGCGCCTCGAGCGGCCTACGCCCGGCGCGCCCGGCGCCGCGTCGCAGAGCGCATCATCGCCATGCTGGGGGCCAAGGACGCGCCGCTCATTCGACGCACGATGCAGCTCTATTCCGACGTTATATGGCCACGCAGAAGATCAGGGCGCGCATCGCAAATCCATCAATGGAGTTCGCCCGGCGACTCAGCGCGCGCAGCCATTGCACCTTCGAGAGGGAATGGGAGTCTGGATGCGGCGCGAGAGGGGCCGTATACACGCGTCTCGGCAAGTGTCGCCGCGCCGGCAGACAGGCGCGCCACCTGCTGGACGCTGTGGGCCGATCGCGCAAGCTTGCGCGCAGATCCGCATTCGGCTCTGAGCTGCTCGCGGCATGCGGCGCAGCAGACGGTCTGCAGGCGCGCCCCCCTCCCGCTGCGCGAGATGGCGCGCGGCCCCGCCTCTGCCGAGGAACTGGGGGGGCCGGAGGGGGAGGGGGCCGCGCGATTCCCTCAGACCTCGTCGTAGACGGCGCGTCCGTCTTCAGCGCCCTTGGCCCGGCCCGGCCGCCGCCCCAGGACAGCGCCGTTGGCCACCTGCGGCGGCTCGCCGACCAGCTGCGCACCGAGCAGATCGACGACTCGTTCTGGCTCGACGCCCAGGCGGGCCGGCCCCGCGACCGAGGGCAGCGCGGGCCGCTAATTCTCAGCCCGATGGGCTGCCATATCAGCGATGACCGCGCCGCGGTCATGCTCGGCGACGAGAAGCTGAAGGAGGCCGCCTCGAGCTCAAAGCGTACTTCATTCACGCAGGAATGAGGAGATGACTCTTGCAACTGCGTCGCGAGGTCACGCGGAGTCGGAGAGCGAATCTATTTCCAAGAGCCGCGTTGGCCCATTTGGAGTGGGGCGCGCGCTCCAACGCGCGGGAATCTACGTGCGAAAATGACGAGCAGAGCACTCAATCGAGCGGGCTTACTCGGACTGCGCCTCGGCAGCTCGCGGTTGCTGTGGGCGGGCTTGTTCGGGCTGTGCCCCGGCAGCTCGCAGTTGCTTAGGCAGTGCTCCTTAATCGTCTCGCATTTTCAGGTGGGGGGGATCGGCTGGCCTGCTTCGGCCAGTCCCGCGGGCTCTGGCCGGAGTGCCTCCACCCCTACCACTGGCGCCGTAGACTGTTTTTGCGGCTGGCGCCGCGGAGGGTCAATGCATCTTTGGGATGGAGTGATGTCCGGCAACCCAGGGATTCGCCGAAACCAGTGGAATGTGTGTCTTCGCGGCCAGGCAACTTGCTTTATGACGGGGCGGTTCGTAAAGCCCTCCTGTTGTGCGGTTCTTCTGAAGGCACGACGA
>CAUYUJ010014158.1:340022-344080 GCA_963575745.1 Prorocentrum cordatum
CCGCTCGGAGGCGCTCCGCCAGGCCCTCCCGACCTCGGGCGCTTCGGACGGGATCGCACGCCGGCGTCCGTGGCTTTTAGTCCCAGCAATGTTGTTATTGGCCCACCCGCTCTCCACTCTCTGACACAGATGGCTGACTTTTTAGTTGCGTTTGAGAGTCTCGACGCCTTCACAAGCTGGAAGATACGCCATTTGTTGCGCTGACTTCCGCGGCCGAATCTCTGTTCAGAATCTGTCAGTGCAGATGCAACAAAAAAAACAAAAAAAAATGTTGTTATTGGCCCAGGTCTCTCTTCTTAGTGTCATTGTCCCCGGGGCCATGCTGGGGGTGGGCTGGCGGATCTGGATCAGAGAAGGGGAAGGGGTGGACCGGCGGATCTTTTCCTGAGGACGTTCCGAGCGAAACGCTTGCTTTGCATCATTTGGTGAGGATGTCTCAGGCAAATCTTCCATTTTAGAGGGAAAAGAACTATGCACATGCACCGATTCTGGCCAGGCCCATCCTGAGCCCAGGATCGGTGCATACGCCCTCCCACCTTGGCCAGGAAGGCATATGCACCGATCCTGGGTCAAAAATGAGCCTTGCCAGGATCGGTGCATGTGCATAGTTCTCTTCGCCCGACATTTTGCAGAGTTGGGGGAGATTCGAGCGAAAAGATTATGTTCGCGTGTCCAGGTCGCCGAGGCAGATGTCTAACATGAGAACGAGTCGAGGATGTCTCGAGCGAAGCGCTTGTTTTCACATGCCCGGATCTCCCAGGCGGATGTCTAGCATGAGGATGTATTCAGGCTGTCTCGAGCGAGACGCTTTTTCACGTGTCCAGGTCTCCCAGGAGGATGTCTAACATAAGGATGTGTTGAGAACGTGTCGAGCGAGACGCATGTTTTCACGTGCCCAGGTCGCCCCGACGGATGTCTATCATGAAGATGTGTTGAGGATGTCTCAAGCGAAACGCTTGTCTTCACGTGTCCAGGTCGCCCAGCGGATGCCGAGCATGAGGACATGTAGATGATGTCTCTCGCGTCACGCTTGTTTTCACGTGCCCAGGCCGCCCAGGCGGATGTCTAACATGAGGATGTGTTCGATCCGGGTTGAGCGAAATGCTTGCTTCGAAGTGTCCAGGTCGCTTGTGCGGATGTCTAGCACGAGGATGTGGGCAGGATGCCTCGAGCCAGACGCTTGTTTTCACGTGTTCAGGTCGCCCATGCGGACGCCTGCCATCAGGATGTCTTGAGGTCGTCGCGAGCGAAGCGCTTGCCGCAGAAGAGTGCGCTGCGGCCCAGTCCCGCCCGTCCGTGGCGCGTGCCCTGGCTCGTCCCCTGCGACGTTCCGGCGTGGCGTGCCTTGGCACGCTCTCTCTCTCTCTCGCGTTTCCTGACTTGTCCCCAGGCGTTTCCCCTGCCCGTTCTATGGCGCGCCCCTTGCCACGTCCCCTGGCACGGCGTCCTCTGGCACGCCTCATGGCACGCGCAGTGGCTCGTCCCGTGGCAGGTCCCTAACACGTCCAGGACACGTTCCCTAAGGCGTCCCCTGGCACGTCCCCTGGCGCATCCCCTATTGCGCCACTGACACATCCTGTGGCGCCTCCGTGATCCTGTGCCCCGCGTCGTGTCGTCCCTCGTCGGAGCCGAGTCGAATTTTGAGCTCGAGTTGACAGAGCGTCCCGCACGTTTCGACTTCAACTAGCCGTGGGTCAGCTACAATGTGCTCAGGTAGCTCGATCTTAAGATCCAGATCATTTCGGTCAGGACTCGGATGCTAAGGAGGGCTCAATCCCCAACGCTATAAGGCACATTAGCGGCATACCACATCGCAATTGAGCACGGCACAGCGCAGCACAGCCATTGGCACGGTACATCAAGCTCGATACACACAGCATCGCAGTGTACCGCCTCCCAGTCAGGTGCTTTGAATGCGTTGCCATGCCTCACATGCCTGTGTTCCTTCCAGGGTTCGTGAGTCGGCCATGTTAGGTTAGGTTGCCTTGGCATGTAAGTCGTCGCGAGGCCCTCGGAGGCTGTGTGGTCGCGGAAACAAAAAACTCCTCCGCTTCCTCCTCCTCCTCCTTTTCTTTCCTCCTCCTCCTCCTCCTCCTCCTTCCTCCTCCTCCTCCTCCTTTTTCTGCGCAGGCCGCTGGGCGCACCCGCCCGTGGCGTAAGCCTCCTCCTCCTTTTCCTCCTCCTCCTCGTCCTCCTCCTCCTCCTCCTCCTCCTCCTCGTCATCCTCCTCCTCCTTCTCATTCCCCCTCCCCCTCCTCCTCCCCTCCCTCCTCCTCCTCCTCAGCAAGATGCGACGCCCCGCCGCGAGGAGGCCACGGCGCAGCCCGCCGTGGTCAGAATACCACCGCACATCCAGGCCTTGGCCCGCTCCTCCGCGGGGCCGGGAGGGAGGAGGGAGGAGGGAGGAGGGAGGAGGGGGAGGATATGGAGGAGGAGGAGGAGGAAAAGGAGGAGGAGGAGGAGGAGGAGGAGGAGGGGGACGAGGAGGAGGAGGAGGAGGAGGAGAAGGAGGAGAAGAAGTGGGAGGAGAGAGGAGGGGGAGGAGGAGGAGGAGGAGGAGGGAGGGAGGGAGGGAGGGAGGGAGGAGGAAGGGAGGGACGGAGGGAGGGAGGGAGGGAGGGAGGGGGGGGAGGAGGAGGTTGAGGACATGGAGGAGGAGGAGAAGGAGGAGAAGGAGGAGGATGAATGGAACGAGCAGGATGAGGAGGAGGGGGGGGAGGAGGAGGTGGAGGTGGAGGAGGAGGAGGAGGAGGAGGGAGGAGGGAGGAGGGAGGAGGGAGAGGGGGAGGAGGAGGAGGACCATGATGCTGCTGATGATGATGCTGATGATGCTGATTATGCTGATGACTATGATGATGACTATGCTGATGACTATGATGATGGTGATCGTGATGATGCGGATGATGACGATGCTGATTATGATGATGATGCTGCTGTTGACGATGATGATGATGACGCTGATGACGATTATGATGATGCTGAGTGATGGTAATGATTATGATGATGATGATGATGATGATGATGATGATGATGATGATGATGATGATGATGATGATGGTGGTGGTGGTAATGAAGTTGATGCTGATGATGATTATGATGATGACGATGACGATGCTGCTGGTGATGATGCTGATGATGATGATCATGATGATGATGATGACGACCATGGTGATGATGAGTATGCTGATGCTGCTTATGATGACGATGATGATGATGATGATACTGCGGAGGAGGAGGAGGAGGAGGAGGAGGAGGAGAGGGATGATGATGATGCTGCTGATGGTGGTGATGGTGATGCTGATGATGATGATGACGATGGTGCTGATGATGCTTCTGATGATGATGCTGATGGTGATGATGATGCTGCTGCTGATGGTGATGGTGATGATGCTGATGATGAGGATGAGGATGAGGATGAGGATGGGGATGCTGATGATGATGATGATGACGAGTATGATGATGATGCTGATGATGATGATAATGATGATGATGATGGTGATGATGGTGGCGATGATGATGATGACGATGCTGATGATGATGCTGATGATGATGATGATGCTGATGCTGATGATGTTGATGATGATACTGATGATGCTGCTGCTGATGATGATGATGATGATCATGATCATGATGATGATGATGATGATGATGATCATGATCATGATGATGATGAATATGATGATGATGATGCTGATGATGATGATGCTGATGATGATGATGATGATGATGATGATGATGATGATGATGATGATGATGATGATGATGCTGATGCTGATGCTGATGCTGATGATTTTGCTGATGATGATGAGGAGGAGGAGGATGAGGAGGAAGCCGGGCAGGATGAGGAGGAATACACCGACGGGGATGATGATGATGATGTTGATGCCGGTGCTGATGATGCTGACTATGATGATGAGGTTGATGATGTTGATACGTATGATGATGAAGATGAGGATACGGATGATAATGAGGATGAGGACGTGGATGAGGAAGAGGATGAGGATGAGGATGAGGAGGAGTAGGAGGAGTAGGAGGAGGAGGAGGAGGAGGAGGAGGAG
>CAUYUJ010014158.1:344180-399180 GCA_963575745.1 Prorocentrum cordatum
CTGTACTAGGTGGGGGGTCATGCGGACGGTATCACTGGGACCTTTGGTGGAGCTCCTTATGGGGCCACGAAACGCTGTACTGGGTGGGTGAAACGCAGGGAGGGGGGCCTATGGGGCCACGAAACGCTGTACTGGGTGGGGGGGACGCATGCGGACGGCAGCACCGGGACCTTCGGTGGAGCTCCCTATGGGGCACGAAGCGCTGTACTGGGTGGGTCAAACGCAGGGAGGAGGGGGAAGGAGGGAGGAGGGGGAGGAGGAGAAGGAGGAGGAGGAGGAGGAGAACGCGGGGACCGTTATTTCAAAACGAGGACCCGACACGACAGGATGGTTGGGAAAAAGCTGGTGTTGGGCTCCCTCCCCTCGCGCGTTCAGCAACAATTAACAATACTTAATAGTAGGGAAGCAGCAAGCAGGACTAACATTGGAAACTGGAAACGGCAACTGGAACAGGGAGCCGCAATGCTCACCCTCGCAGCCTGGTGGCCCCGCAAGGGGGCCGTCGGATTTTCAGCATTGCCATTGTTTATCGCCCAATCAGGTGATTTGAAGACGTAGTTTTGCTTGGCGTTTCTCGATTCCTCTCCAGATTCGTGTGCAGATCATGTCATGGAAGAGTGTGGCGCTGGAAGCGCGGACCCATTGCATTGTGCGAGAAATTGTGTCCCTGAGAGCGCGGATCCAGCGTCGTTTGCAGATGGATCGTGGCCTTGGGCGCGTTGACCACTTGCATTCTGCGATGGGTCTTGATTGTGGGAGCGAGGACCTGTTGTGTTATACATGGGCTGCGGACCTGGGACCACCAGAATTCAAGGCGATATGACATATTCAGGACTACATTTCGTCCCATATGTTGTGGCAGCAGTATTGCGCAGTCTATCGATCTTCCAGGCGAGCTGTTTTCGAATGACTGCGCGATCGGTGAAGAGCGACCTCACAAACAATCGATCGGATTCTCGAGACACATCTTGATGCGTACCGATGTGCTGGCATTGACCAGTCTTCGAGCAATAAAGAGGGTCTCCGTTTCTGGAAGTCCAGAAACAGACGCCGGATTTGCTCGCCAGAGCTAGTGCACGCCAGGGCCTATTGAATGGTTCTGGTCACCTATTGCAATGCGCTTGGCAGGAAGCTGGCGCTGACGGTCGGCAATACCCTCCACATGATTTGGCGTATCTGCGCACGCCGTCATAGTCGGTATCCGTACAATAGCAGGATGCATCATTCATCATCATCAGCATCATCATCATCATCATCATCATCATCATCATCATCATCATCATAATCACCACCACCACCATCACCATCACTATCACCATCACCACCACCACCACCATTACCATCACCATTACCACAATCGACATCATCGTCATCACCATCATCATCACCACCGCCACCACCATCTCCATCACCATCACCACCACCACCATCACCAGCACCATCACCATCACCATCAGCATCAGTATCAGTATCATCATCATCATCATCATCATCATCATCACCATCGTCATCATCAGCATCGTCATCATCGTCATCATCAGCATCGTCAGCATCATCATGATCGTCATCATCAGCATCAGCATCAGCATCATCACCATCATCATCACAATCATCATCATCCGACTTCTCATCTTGACACGAGTGTCCATAGTCTTTGTAGCTCGAGCTTTTTTGGCGTCGTTTCTGATACACACTTGATCAACGTGTACCCCCGTGTTAGAAACCTAAATGAATCATTACATGATCCGTGCACGCGTCGGCCGCATCGGTCTCCGCATGCCACGGTCACGGAGCAGCGCCAGCGTTGCTTGCTCTGATGTGCGACTCTGGTGGGGGCTGGACCAGGAGAAACGTGGGGCGTTGGGTGCAGTCTTGGATACCCTTTGGAACACGCCTGTCGCCGATATCATGATGGGTGTACGGCATGGAAAGCTGGTCACGATGGGGCATCCGGTGCTGAAGAAGTATCTCAAGCAGCCTGCGCAGCTCACAGTGGTCAGTGAAGATGATGGCAAATGGATGATCCGTGAGGTCTTCGAAGAGGAGTGCTATGCCGCCTTTGTGGACGCATTGCCTGAGCGCGGCGCGACCGTGGTGGATGTTGGAGCTAACATCGGTGCGTTCGCTTTGTTTTGCGCTCAACGCCGCCCTTCCGCCACGGTGCTCTGCCTCGAGCCAGTCCCGTCGACGGCAGCTGCGCTGGCCGCAAATGTTGCTGCGATATCTGGCAACGCTGGCCGTGTGCACGTGGTGCAGAAGGGCCTGACCGCCCCCGGGCAGCAGGGCCTGATGAAGTTCACATGCTTCGAGGACGTTCCCAGCTGCTCGACTGTCCGCCCACAGGACAAGTACGCCGCCAACATCGCTCCGCTGTACGACGCATCGAACTTCCTCAATTATCGAAGATGCCTGTGAGGAGTCACCGCCGCCACCCGCATCTTGATGACGCTCGTGTAGCTCTGGCTAGGCCACCCGACTGAGGGTTCCCCAGCAATGGCGAAAAGAACGGGGGGAATATCGGGAAGCAAGGCCTTTGTCAATTTGGGGCGTTCTCGGGGCTCCGCGGCCATCTTAGGGGCCCCTGGGGCTGCCCTGGAGGCATCGGTTTTCATCTTGTTGGGGATCTTGGAGACCTCTCGCACGTATCTTGGACCACCGCGGGGGCGCCTTGGGCCGTTTGGGGGGGCCCTCGGGCCTTCTTGGGCCATCTTGAGGACTTTTCCCTGAAAGGGCGGAGGCCCAGTTTGTAACTTTTGCCTGGTGCCATGCTTGAAGAGGGTCAGCGAACCTTCGCTCGATAATAACGGTGTAAAGTCAAAGTTTGGGTGAAGCATTCGAGGATGTCTCGAGCAAAACGCTGGTTGCTTAATTCCACTAAATGAATGTCCGCAGACTTTCGTTTTCTTTGTGAAAGGATGGGGGCGGAATGTCTTGCGCAGGATCTTCGACTCATATCAAAAAGTCTGGAGGCCAACGCAAATTAACAGACAATCGCAATAAGTTGACTTGTCGCGTGCCCGCTTGAGGATGGCGCGTCCTGCGCGCAGAGTTCTCGAAGATGTCTCGAGCGAAACGCTTGTTTTGCAGCACTTCAAGGGCCTGGGCGCCCCAGGATGCCCAAGTGGTGATGGGAGAGTGTATCAGGGATCGTGGCCATGGGAGCGCCGGCGCTGCGAGATTTGCAAGGGATCCTGGACGCGCGGACGCATCGAGGTTCACGATGGATCTTTGCCTTGGTGTTATGTCGGGATAGTCAAACATAGTCAAATTGGTTTGGAGCGTTATTTTTGTTTTCCTGTGTTAGTTGTTTCTTTGTTTTATATAAAAAGCATAGTCTTAAATCTTCATTAAAAATCCGCCTGCAGGAGGACACGCCCGACCGAACCCTGGGAGTGGGAGAGACGCAGCGTAATTTGCCAGGGATCCTGGCCTTGGAAGCGCGGGCGCATGGTGATTTGCCTGCCGTTTTATCTCTGCGTCATCGTCTTTTCACGCATAGAGCGGGGATTTGTAGTCGTCGCCAATGTCGATTTCGACTTGATCCCTTTCTCCCTCTACGTCTTGGGTTTCTTCGACGTGCGGATAAGGATAATCCATTCCAGCCGGGCCTTCCTCTGGGAGGTCAGTCCCATACGCTGTGACATGCGCAAATAGGTTTAACCATGCATCACCAGGTTGTGCCGACATACTGTTGTCTTCTTGTTCTGGGAACGGCTTAGTCTTGGTCCTATTATTGTTCGGCTCTCCTGGCATTGATCAGGGATTGACGATTCCCGTGCTCCGTGATCGCGGCATCGCGGGGATCTTGATTCACTGTCAGTATTCAGGTATGAATCATTATCTTCTTTTTCTCGGGGGTGGAACTCTGACGAGGGTTGCCGATACTCGCCTCTCGAAGGACCATACTTGCGAGGTCGTTCAATTTCTCGTCTGGCATTACACTCCCATTGTCAGCCGCATTGCAGCTACGAGGGAAGCTGTCATCTGACTCAACGCAGGGGACACCACCCTGCTCTTGTTCGGCTCTCTCTGAGCTTTCGGCTGATGACATGCTTTTTGGCCAGATGATCTACATGATCTGCTTTACAGCTCGACCAAGATGATGTGTCTTCTTCACCTCCTAGCCCAGGGGAGCTTTTTGAGAGGTCCTTCTGCAGGATATGTCCCTTCGTGTTGATCGGCGGCATTGCGGCAGCTCGCGCGCGCGGATGGCGGGCGTTCCCTCTTCCGACTGCCGAAGCGCAACCCACGTTTCAAACTCAGATCCATCTAATATCTCCGTGGAGGTGAACATCTTGGACCAGACTCCCGCAGCGGCGGGCGGATGGGTGATAACCTTAAGTCGGGCCTGTTCCTCTACAGGATGAATACTTCAAAAATAGTCAAAAATAGCCCGGGGACGTTGTTTGTTTGACTATTTTTGACCATTTGGGGGTATTATTTAGATTTTCATTTCTCGTCCAAAATCCGCCTGCAAGGGGACGTGCCCGACCTGATGACAACACGATGCAGGCAAGAGCGACCGCCATCGACACCTGACCTTGGGAGCTCGGAAGCAGCTCGCGACCCTCGGGCGCGCTCCCTGGGCGCCTCCCCCATCGGGCACCGTCGCGCGGCGCGCCCCCCTCGGCACGCTCCCTGGCGCGCCCCCCGACACGACCGCTGGCGCGCTCCGTGGCGCGCCTCCCTCGGCGCGTGGCGCGGGGAGTCCCCCGGGGCACGTCCGCGGGCACGTCCCTCGGGGCTCAAGAGACGGGGGTCGATGCAAACGGGGGTCAGCCAGGGCACCGGATCCTGCAGGATCCTGCGAAGACCCCCTCTGGCTCGACCCGGGTCAGCGAGCCGCTCGTGGCCGCGAGGCGGCCGCGCAGATTGGCTGACCCGGGTTTGCGAAGACCTGCGTTGCAGTTTTTTTTTGTTTCCTGCATTGCAGTTGTTGGTTTCCTGCTGACCCGGGTCTGGATTGACCCGGGTCAGAAGATCCCCCAGTCCCGTGGCGCGCCCCCTGCATGTCACCGTGCGGCACGGCGCAGCGTGGAAGCACGCTGCAGTCCTGGGCACAGCATCGTCGCCGCTGATGTCTGCAGCACTGCCACTGCCCATCGCCCGGTGAGGGTGCCTGGGGGCGTGTGTGTGTCGAGCACGCCAGGACGCATGATGGCTCCCAACCGCGTTCGCGCGTCGACCCCATGCAGGAGAGCATGGCGCTTGTAACATATGGGGGTAAGTCGGGCCTGTCCCTCTACAGGAGGAATCTCCTAGAATAGTCAAAAAATAGGCTGGGGACGATGTTTCGACCATCTGTTGGCCATTTTTGAGCATTCGTGGGGTATTTTTCATGTCTCGTCTTATGGTGCTCCAACCTATTTTCGCTTTGATCACCAGGAAGAATTTCGAGCGCCCAAAAAATTACCGAACCTCAAGGGTTCTCACGTGTCGGGCCTTGGGAGACACTCGCCCGACACTGCTTCGACACTCTTCTGTCGCTCTTCTGGGTGCTCGAAATGATTTCTGGGATGTGGTCTCCTTGCGTAGGATGGGAACGACAGAAGTCTCGTCCAAAGTACCCCTGTAGTCAAGGGCATAAGAAACGCCCCTACCCTGGTTTACGAGGCGCTGTGCGCTGAAACTCCTGTGGGCTGTCAGTGTAAACCCTGCGTGATGTGCGGCGTCCTGGCGGCGCTCTGGACTGGAGGTTTACAGACCACGCACTTGTAACCCAGGGTAGGGTCGTTTTTTCATCCCTCAATGCAGGGGGTTGCGCCAGGCTGTGCGCCACGCCGCTTGCAGCGCGCCCCGCGGGGGGGGGGGGAGGGGCCCGCGAGAGCCGGCCCGCGGGCCCACGCCTCGAGACGAGAGCCCCGACGCCGGGTGTCGTCGTCGTCGTCGTCGTCGTCGGCGTCGTCGTCGTCGTCGTCGTCGTCGTCGTCGTCGTCGTCGTCGGCGTCGGCGTCGGCGTCGGCGTCGGCGTCGTCGGCGTCGGCGTCGGCGTCGGCGTCGTCATTGTCGGCGTCGTCGGCGTCGTCGTCGTCGGCGCCGTCGTCCAGGGCAGGAGGCCGAGGACGGCGGTCGGCGGCGGCGGCGGCGGGAGGGCGGGGCGCGCAGGGCGGGTGCCGAGGCAGCAGGCCCGGAGGCGGCGATGGGGGCGGACATCCCATGGGGGGGAGCGGGACACGTCCTCAACAACTGCGGCGGCCCGCTCGAGCCGCGGGAGGCGGCGGCTGCCCTCGAGCACAGCCTGCGCATCTTCGCCGCCCTGCACAACTAGCCGCGAGAGTACTCCAGATTTCGTGATAAAAGGGAGGGGGGTCCCATTTCGGGGGGGGTCTCTTCCAGGCTGTCTTGGAGGGCCTGGGGGGGGTCTGGGGACGATGTTTTGGAGGGTTCTCCCACGGGGGGGGTCTGAAGTGGCTTGTCTTGGAGGCGACGATAGGGGGCGGACATCCCAGGGAGGAGCAGGACATGTATCCTCGGAGGTGGACAGACCCCCTACGGACCCTGTCGCGTCGATTAAGGACTTGGCCGTTTTCGGCTCGCGAGAGGGCGTCGCGGCCGTCGTTTTTGCGGGTCCAGGTCCGTCGGTTTCGGTCCCAGGTCGTTTTCACTAAGGGGAGGTTTATTAAAGGGAGGTTTGTCCACAGCCGATATCCAGGGGCGCCGATGATCTATGTTCTGCACGAACGGGGTGGGCACGGACAGAATTGGGCACAAGGCTCGACAGCAGTTCCTGTTCATTTTGAACAGGACTCGCTGTCCGCGCCGCCGCGGCCTGTGTCCATTTGAGAGAGAAGGCCGCCTGCCCAACAGCGGCCGCTGTTGGCTTGGGACAACATTTGTTGTTGGGCATTGTACCCATTCTTTCCGTACCCATTTCGGGCGTCCAAATATATCTTCGACAAGGCTCCCGGGCGAACACGTGCAATGCCCGCCCCTGGGCTACTCGCCCCCATCGTCGCCGTGACGCCGGATGTCTGGGGATGGCGGAAGTCGGCCACGCGCAGAAGGGGGGTAGGGGGAGGGGGGGGGCTTCTTAGAAGCACCCCTGCTTCTTAGAAGGCGTGGGCCTTCTCTATACATGTAAGGCCCGCGCCTTCTAAGGAGCAGCCCCCTTCCTAAGAAGCCTTCCCCCCCTCCCCCTACCCCCCTTTGCGCGCTGCCAAGGAGGACGGGGCGCGCACGGACGGATGCTGAGGCAGCCGACGTGACGGAGGCGGCGACGGGGAGGAGGAGACAGAGGCGCAGCAGGCGGGAGGCGAGGGAAGAGGCTGCAGGCGGGAGGGGGGAGGCGGGAGGAGGGGTGAGCCAGTGGGCTGGACCATGTTGCGCGCGGCATCTCGGAGCTCAGAGTTGCGAGGATGCCTCAGGCGAAACAGGCCAGACCACCTCGCGCTCGGCGCTTAGAGTTGCGAGGATGTGTCGTGTCAGGCGGCGCCCGGGCTCTCTCCGGAGCACAAGTCAGCAGCAGAAGTGTAATCAAACGGTTCGTTTGCGTCCGACCCCTCCTCCCTCCTCGTTCCTCCCTCTTGGAGCTCAAAGTTGCGAGGGTGCCTCGGGCGGAACGGACCGAACCGCCGCGCGCGGCCTCGCAGAGCTCAGCATTGGCGAAGAGTGTCTCGGGCGAAGAGCGCCAGACCACCTCTGACGCGGCACCTGGGAGCCCAGTGTTCCGAGGATGTCTCGGGCGAAGAGCGCCAGACCACCTCTGACGCGGCACCTGGGAGCCCAGTGCTGCGAGGACGTCTCGGGCGAAGAGCGCCAGACCACCTCGCGCGCGGCATCTCGGAACTCAGTCCTGCGAGGATGCCTCATCAGGCGAAGCGGGTCTGACCACCTCGCGCGCGGCATCTCGGAGCTCAGAGTTGCGAGGATGTCTCGAGCGAGACGGGCCGGACCACGTCTCGCGCCGCAGCTCGGAGCCCAGAGGTGCGAGCATGTCTCAGGCGAAACGGGCGGGAGCACCTGTCGCGCAGCCTCTCCGAGCTCAGAGTTGGCTCAGATTTGCGAGAATGTCTCGGACCCAACGCGCCGGACCACCTCTCACGCGGCATCTCGGAGTTAAGATTCGCTATGATGTCTTAAGCGAAACGGGCCAGGCCATCTCTCGCGCGGCAGCTCGACGCCCAGGGGTGCGAGGATGTCTCAGGCGAAATGGGCCAGACACCTCGCGCGCGCGGCATCTCGAAGCTCAGAACTGCGAGGATGCCTCAGGGCAAACGTGCCAGACCACCTCTCGCGCGGAATCTCGGAGCCTAGTGTTGTGAGGAGGCCTCAAGCGAAACGGGCTGGACCGCCCTTCGCGCGGCACCTCGGAGCTCAGAGCCCGCAGGGCGTCTCAGGTGAAACGGGCTGGGCCATCTCGCGCGGGGCAGCTCGGAGCTCAGAGGTGCGCGGATGTCTCAGGCGAAACGGGCCGGCCCACCTCTCGAGCAGCATCTCCGAGCTCATTGTTCCGGGGGTGTCTCGGGCGAAGCGCTCTGGACCACCTCGCGTGCGGCAGCTCGGAGCGCAGACTTGGGAGGATGTCCCGGGCGGAACGCGCCGGGCCACCACTTCGCTCGGGAGCTCGAAGCGCACAGTTGTGAGGATGTCTCCGGCGAAACGGGCCAGATACCTCGCGCGCGCGCGGCATCTCGGAGCTCAGAATTGCAGGGATGTCTGAGGCGATGCGCGCCAGACCACTTCGCGCGCGGCATCTCGGAGCTCAGAGTTGTGAGGATGTCTCAGGCGAAACGCGCTGGACCACCCCTCGCGCGGCAGCTCGAAGCCCAGCTTAGGATTGCGAGGCTGTCTCAAGCGAAACGCTCAATCCCAGCCAACTCAGAAACTAGAGTCGCGAGGATGTCTCAGGCGGAACGGCCCGGACCAAATTTTACGATGTCTCTGCTTGCCCGCCCCTCGGGCGGAATTAGATTCTATCACAACAGCACCCCGTTCGGCGAACTGTTGAGGGAATCAGCCCCTCCCATCGTAGCCCGAAATATCACTTCTTGGCACCCTGTTTGGGGCGGTTTTGGGGGTGTCTTAGAGCGCGTGTTAGCCCTCTTGGATCTCCTTTCTGCCATCGGGGAGCTATCTGGAGGCCTCAGAAGCCCATCGAAAGCGAAAAGGCGAGGAGGATAATTACCTTGGCGGAGGACCACGCCATATTCAGTTGTAAGTACCGCATCCGGTGGAGCTTCCTATGGAGCCACGCAACGTGTGAGGGGTGTGCCGAAATTAGGCGGGGCCTCCGTGCGACCGTCGCCACTTGAACCTTCGGTGGAGCTCCATATGGGGCACCGACGCGTGTGAGGGGCATGCCAGTACCGCACGCGTTCGTTGCCTCTGGAACTTTCGGTGGAGCTCCTTATGGGCGCACGAAGTGCTTGAAGAGTGTGCAGGTGCCGCATGCGACCGTTGCCACTGCAGCCTTCGGTGAGGGCCACGAACCGTGTGGGAGGCGTGCAAGTACTGCATGCGACCGTTCCCTCTGGAACGTCTGGAACCTTCGGTAAAGCTCCCTATGGGGCCGCGAAGCGCGTGAGGTGTGTGTGTGTGTGTGTGTGTGTTTGTGCTTGTGTTTGTGTTTGTGTGCGTGCGTGCGTTGCGTGCGTTTGTGCGTGTGTGCGTGTGTGCGTGTGTGTGTGTGTGTGTGTGTGTGTGTGTCTGTGTGTGTCTGTGTGTGTGCGTGCAAGTACCGCATGTGAAAGCTGCCACTGGAGCTTTCGGTGGCGCTCCCATATGAGGCCACGAAGTGCGTGAGCGGTGTGCCTGAACCGCATGCGACCGTAGCCACTGGAGTTTTCGGTGGTGATCACTGTGGGGCACCGACGCGCCGACGCGTGTGAGGGGCATGCAAGTATCGCATGCGTCCGTTGTCGCCGGAACCTTCGGTGCAAGCGCGTGAGACTTGTGCAAGTAGTTACCGATCGCGACCGTCGCCACCGGAACTTCAGTACGGCTCCCGATGGGACCACAAACGTGTGAGGGGCGTGCAAGTACTGCATGCGACCGTTGCCGCTGGAGCTTTCGGTGGAGCTCTCGTATTGGGCCACTGAAACGTGCGAGGGGCGTGCAAGTACCGCGTGCGACCGTTACCACTGGAGCCTTCGGAGGAGCACCCTTGTAGGGCCACGAACCATACGAGGGGCGTGCAAGTACCGCATGCGGCCGTTGCCCCTGGAACTTGCGGCGGATCTCCCTGTGGGGCCACGTAATCCGTGAGGGGTGCGGCGGTGAGGACAAGCGGAGGATGGCAGAGGCAGGCAGGGGAGGAAGGGGAGGGAGGGGGTGGGTGGAAGGGGAGGGAGGGGAGGGAGGGAGGGAGGGAGGGAGGGAGGGAGGAAGGGAGGAGGGAGGGAGGGAGGAAGGGGAGGGAGGGAGGGAGGGATGAGGTGAGGAACGCGGGGCGCTGCGGATTCAAAGCAAGGACCCAAGACCACAGGATGGCTGGATAAAAGCACAGGGGCCATATCTAGGCAGCTTTTTGCTTCTCTGGGGCCTCCCTGGGAGGCTCCGTGCTCACTTGGAGCCGTCTTGGTGCGGTCGCGAGGCCTCTTGGATACATATTGGAGGCTATGTTGAGCCATATCGAGCCACACTGGGCCATCTCGAAAGCCACTCTGGTCTATCTGACCCCCTCCGTTTGGGGCTATCTTGGGCCATCTTGGACGCTCCAACCGATCGTGGCGCTCTCCTCCAGATCCTGAGGGGGGGGTACCCCCAGATGGCCAGTGGGATGCGGCTGCTCCATCGCCAAGAACACAAGCGCTACGCAGCCTGGCTGCCCCGCGACGAGGGCCAGCGGGCTACGCCAAGGAGAAGCCCCTGCTCTGCGCCTTCGTCCGCTGCCTGCCGGCGGCGCTGCAGCAGCCAGTCCTGCGGGCCGCGCTCGCGCACGCGTGGCGCTTCTCCCACCGCGAGTGTGAACTCACGACCCTCGGCAAGTGCTTCGAGTCCTCTGGCCTGCCGGCACCCAGCACCATCGATCTGCTGAAGGTCGACGTCGAGGGGCTGGAGCTCCACGTGCTGGAGGCGATCGAGCCGGAGTGGTGGCCCAAGGTGCAGTCCGTGGCCGTCGAGGTGCACGACCTCGACGGGCGGCTCGCGCGGGTCCGCGCGCTCCTGTCTTCTCTGGGCTTCGAGGTGGAGACCAAGTCGGACGACGTCTACAACGACCAGATCGGAATGAACCACCACTTCGTCTATGCCAAGCGCAGCAGTTCTTCGATAGGCAGGGATGTTTCCGAGGCCGAGCCGCTGCTTGGCGCGCTGAAGGACCAGTACGACTCGAAGGAGGCGCTCACGTTTTACAACGAGGTCATGGGTGGAGGAGGGGGCAACATCCACTATGGCATCTTCCGCAGCGAGGAGGATGGAGTACGTGAGGCTGCGGACGCTTCGGTCGATCTCCTCGCTGCTTCCATCCGCCCGCCTGCGGCAAAGTCCACCACCGTGCCGCCGAGGTCCTTCGGCGCCTCGGGGTGGCTCGGGGTCTCTTTGGGCCTCTTGGGATCATCTTGGGACCTCGGCGGGTTTGCTGAGCTTACGGCTGGTCATGGAGCGTGTTTTGCCCGTCTTGGTGCTGTCGTTGACCGTCTTGGGAACGTCTTGAGACCGTGCAGAGCGCCGAGTAGCCAACAGAACTGGACGGATTCTCCTTAGAAAAAGCGAAGGCCCAGGGATCTCTGCTAGCATGTTTACTCCCGTTCTTCATTAAAGAGTGCCCACGAATTCCCGCTCGATGGAAAACGAGGTAAAATCCCATGTTGGGTGGAACATCCGAGGATGTTTTAAGCGAAACGCTGGTTTTTGACATTCCGCTCGATACATAAAGGGGTACGCAGACCTTAGCTTTCCCTTGTAAAGAAGAGGATGCGGAGCGTTTTGCGCAGAGTCGTCGATCAATCAATAAGTTTGGAGGCTAAACAAGTTCACATGAAGTCGCAAAAAGGTTACTGTTTGCGTGCCAGCTCGAGGATGGCGCGTACTGCGCGCAGAAACCTTGATGATGTCTTGAGCGAAACGCTTGTTTTGCAGCACTTAGGGGGCCTCGGCGCCCCAGGATGTGAGAGTGCGGTCGCACGGCTGTACCAGGGATCGTGGCCATGGGGAGTGCGGCCGCCGCGTAGTTTACGAGGGTTATTGGCCTTACAAAGGGGCGGACACAGCGTGATTTACGCGGGATCCTGGCCCTGTAAGCGTGGACATATTGTAATTTACATGCACGGACCTCGGCCCTGGCAGCGCGGATACAGCGTAATGCTTCTCGCTTCGCGTATTCCCACCAGCCTGCCAAGGTCGCCCCCTTAGGTGCTAACGAGTGCTCAATCTGCACCCTTCATAAGGAGTTCAGCGGGTCGGAGCAAGGCCTCGGGTGCCCGGACACAATGGCAGGATTACAGTACATCGGGGGGGCATTGCCATGTCAAAGAAGCGGCTCGACGAAGACACACCGGCCTCCCCCGCACCAGGAGTGCAACTGAACCCCCCAAGGGTGACCGACGACCGTTTCACCAGCGACCTCAAGAACGCCCTTGTCGATTGCGATGGCAGTGGCTGCAGCAGAAAAGGGCTCTGGTACACAGCCGGTACTTGCGAAGACGACGACACAAGAGAGCTCCTGACACAGAATCGCGCCCAGGCGTACATGCTGGGCAGGACCTGCAGGTGGCTCTGGCGAGCGATGCTGGATCGCTTCAGTGGAAGCGAAAGGCCTCCCCACGCCCCTCGCCCCGCAGGACTGCGGCTCAGACAGGTCCCTGCCCGCGCGAGTGCAGGACTCCTCCTCGTCCTCCTCTCCTCCTCCTGGGTTTGCTCTGCATGGGATTCGAGAGTAGAAGTGAGTTATTCGCTCCGCAGCTTTTCTCTCATACAGGAGGGGGGCTTCCTGGGGCCCGGGCAGTGCATGGCCCTGGCGCTGCGTCCGCGACACGCCGCAGCCGGCGTGGTGGGTGCAGTGCTGCTCAGGCACGCCGACCTGGTGTATCAGACTTTCCTGCAGCAGGCCGGGCTCTGGCAGGGGGCGGGCCACGCAGGTGCCGAGGCGGCCGCCCAGGCCGCCTACTCCGCCGCGGACGCGGCCAGCCTGGCCGCCGCGGCGGCGGCAGCCGCTGGTGAGGCCCTGACCAACTGGAGCGGTCCGCTGGAGGGCGAGAGCTGCCCACAGGCGCCAGCCTGCACCTGCTCGTGCCCACAGTTGCCGGAGTGTCCACCCGAGGCGGACAAGGACGTGAGGGAGGGCGTGTGGCACCTGGCGGGAGGCGCGGTGGGCCACATCGTCCTGGTGCTTGGAGGCCGTCTCTGCGCCTGTCGACGACGAGATGGCGACCGAGCCCAGGCGCCGCCGAGCTCCCCTGCGGGAGTCGCGCCCGACGGCCTCGGCTCCCCCGGGCGTGCCGCGCTGGCAGGGCCTGGCCGCCCTGCTCTTGGAGACAGGGCACGCCGCCGTGGAGGAGGAGTTCTGCAATGAGCTCCTCGTGGGGAGCTATGTGGCCGTGTTCTACACGGAGGATGATGTGTGGCATGAGCGTCAAATTTTGTTCCAGGTCGACGCCCAGCACTGGGTGGTGTACACCCCCGACGGAGACATGTACATAGAGAACGTGATGGCTGGGGATCCCGACTCGGGTCCGTGCCGCGCGGCCATCCTGCCGGCCGACGGCACCCTCCCGTTCTTCCTCAGAGGCAAGACCTACAGGTTCCGCGACTACCCGGACGAGCAGCGGCTCCTCGACCTGATCAATGAGGGGTACCAGCTCGCCGTGTCCGAGGGCGGGGAGGTCGTGGGCCCGACGGCGTACACCGACGCCATGGGGCAGAGGCAGCCGTTGGAGTGGCACGAGGGCATCTACCGGCGTGCGCGTGGGCGCCCGCTGCCGGCTCTGCCGCCTCCTCTTGAGCCCCCAGAGGGCGGAGACCTCCTCGTGGGAGGCACCCGCGCTCCCGAGGTCCTCGACGTGGATGCGGAGCTGGTGAATGACGGAGGCCGCTGGGTGTCCCTCGTCACGATCGGTTCCGTGCGCCGTGGAGACCCTGTGGAGCTCGAGACGGGAGACAAGGTGCTGGGCGAGCTGGCGCTCCACCGTATGCCAAATGGTGAGGTGATCGCCGCGTGTCGACCCGACTACCTGAGCAAAGTAGTGGAAGGAGGTTCGGCTGCCGACGGCGGTGACGCTCGAGTGCTCGCCCCCGTCTCCTACGACCCAGGCGGGCGTCGCTGGTGTGACTTTGCCAATGCTGTCAGCAAGATGAGCACAGAACCGATGGAGGACTTCCCGCTTGAGGGCGAGAGGTCGGCGCTGTGGCTCTTCAAGTACGTCCGTGACCACGGCGGCACGTTCGACGCCCGCCAGACCAAGTGGGCCACGGAGCAGAAGATCGCCATCGACTCCACCGCCTACCTCATCCACGACCTCGTGGGTCTGGCGCTGGATCTCTCTGTGTGCTATGACCAGTGCGATGGCGGCAACCTGGCCAGTGTCGAGGTGCTGGCGCGGTTGTACCAGCTGGTGGAGGAGACCAACGGGACCCTGCAGCTGGAGGGCCTGGAGCACTACGTTGGGCGTGACCCCACAGGCGGCCTGCGCCGCGGGGTCGCGCTCAACCCTGGGCCGGCGCACTACGCGACCGACAAAAAGAGCAAGGAGACGGAGGTGATGAAGCAGCGCCGCAAGGCTCGTGAGGAGTCCGCGGCGGCCAAGAAGGCCTCCAAGGGTGGCGGCAAGAAGGATCAGGAGCACCCCTGAGAGAGGGGCGCGCCACGGAGGACCCCGGCCGTGGTGCGAAAGCCAAGGGGTCAATTCACCGTCGTGATGCTGCTGCTGGTGCAGGAGATGGCCTTCTTCCTTTGGCCTGTCCTCGGCAGGAGTGTTACACTGGTGGCTGCACTGCGCTGTCGCGGGGCACGGAGCAACGTGTTCGGCGACGGCTCAAGGTCCAAGAGAGGACCGCCGAGACGATTCGAGCCATCAATCGCCTGGCAGGTTTTGACACGCCCGAGGTGGAGTCCGTCGGGGAGCTGACCGGCCCCTCCGCCCTGGTCCACAGTGACGTGCGGGCGCTTCACGCGGCTCATGCCCCCGAGCCGGTGAATTCGATCAGTCCGCAGGAAGCCTTTCATGAGCTTCTCGGGAGCACGCCCTCGTCGTACATGGATGGCGACGAGGTCTCTCCAGTTCGGCCCTACTCGCGCGAGTTGGCGAGCTGGCCCGAGAGGGGCAACCGCCCGGTCCCGCTGCCGACGAACGCGCCACCGGACCTGCTCCGGTACATGACAGAGGGCCAGCGAGATGTGTGGCTGCGGCAGCCGCAGGAGGTGGCGCAGGTACGGCAGGTCGAGGGCCTGCCGACACTGTACGGCGACACAGCTTTGAAGGAGAATCGCGACGCCTACATCGGCTTCGTGAAGGATGGCCTTGCTCGGGGGATTTTCCGCCTGAGCCGCCGTCGGAAGGAAGCCGTCAAGGTCTTCTTCGTGAAGAAGAAGGACTCTAGCATTCGGATCGTGATCGATTGCAGACGGAGTAACCAACGCTTTCGAGCCGCGCCGAAGGTCCACCTCTTCTCGGGCAGCAGCTTCGGGGAGGTCGAGGTCTCGGCGCACCAGCAGATGTGGTACGCAGGGGGTGACGTTCAGAACGCCTTCTACCAGCACCAGTTGCCGTGCTGGCTGCAGCCCTACTTCGGCCTCGACTGCGTGCGGGCTTCGGAGCTGGGCGTTGCTGAGCTGGATGGCCAGGCCGTGCGGGGCGACCAGATCCTGTACCCCCTGATGAACGTGGTTCCGATGGGGTGGAAGTGGGCCCTCTTCATGGTGCAGCGGATCCACGAGCATGTTCTCGATGGAGTTCCCGAGCTGGGGCCGCGGCGCCGAGCGGTCGACTTTCGGCCTCCACCTCGAGTCGAGGACGGGGCGGTGCACGCAGTGTATGTGGATAACGTGCTGATCGAGGGGTTCGACCAAGCGGAGGTGACACGACTCCGTGAGGCTGCCTGCGTCGCGCTGCAGCAGGCGGGCTACGCCACTCATGACGAGTCCGACGCTGCGGCGAGCATGGAGATGCTGGGCGTCGAGCAGACCGGCTGTCCAGGGCGTGCGCAGGTGTCTGCGAAGCGCTACTGGCGGTTGTGGCAGGCGCTGGAGTGGATCCGGCGCAGGCAGCCTCCTCTGAGCAGTCGTCAGCTTGAGCGACTGATTGGCCATTTCACTTTTGTGGCTCTCATTCGCCGAGAGCTGCTTAGCACGTTGCGCGCCAGGGGTGAATTTACCAAGCCCCGGAGCCTGTGGAAAAGTGTCCTCCAGGAGCTCAGAACCATCCAGGGCCTTTTAATTTTTGCGTCCAGGGACTTGGATCCTCACTGGTCCTCGGATGTGTTGGCCTACGATGCGTGTGAGTCTGGGCATGCCACGGTGGGGGGGGCCTGGACGGTGGGGGGTGTACAGCAGGTAGGGAAGTGGCACGAGCGTTGGAGGTATAAGAATGAAGACGATCCCGCTCGTACAAATCCCTGTGGTCACGCTCTGGGTAAATCTTATGACAAACAAACAGATATGGAAGATACGTCAAACAAGGAGATCGATTACAGTGACGTGTATCTAAACCGTGAATTCCCCGACGTCCCCCCCCAGCTTGTGCAGTCAACTCGGTGGACACTGGAAAGATATCAACCGGTGTTTACTCGTGAACCAATTCATGTTACTGAAATGCGGGGCTTCTTGGGGTCTATTCGTCAAGCGGTTCGGGATCCTGAAGACTGGGGCAAGTCGTGGCTGATGTTGGGAGACAACTTGGGGCTCATCCTCTCGCTCTCGAAAGGTCGGTGTCGAGATCCTCGTTTACTCATGCTTCACCGTAAGGCAGCAGCGTGGGCTCTAGCTACCAAATCGAGATTCGTATGTAGATGGCTACCCTCTGAGTTAAACCCAGCCGATGGACCATCCCGCAAGAGAGAGCCATCGGCGCCAGCTACGCGACTGGCGAGTGGGCCACCCCAGCCACCGACGGACCGCACCGACGACTTCCCACGTGGTGCAGGCGCTCTCTCGTGTGCCGTTGAGGTCGGGCTATCCACTGACGGACAAGCGGCAGAAGACCGAGCCAGACGTGGAGAGCCTCCGTCGTGCCAACCCGCCTCCTCCTGGGCATCCCATCCTGGGCTTGCTGGAGGCCAAGAGCGCGAGCCTCGACAAGGAGCAGCAGCTTCGGGAGCGTCGAGCCGCACGTCGGCAGGACGTTCACGGACCGCTCCGGGACACGACGAGGGGACCAGGCATCACCGAGGAGGCCTCGCTGACGCAGAAGACACGAGATCAGTATCAACGACTACTTCACGATTTTCAGGAGCGGCAGCAGATGCAGGACTTGAGTGTGCATCCCGCCATCCTGGACGCGCAGATCGTGATCTACTTCGACAGACTTTTTCTGGAGGGAAAGGCCCCGTCAACGGGGGAGAAGCTCGTCGCGGCCATCCAGTACGTAGTGCCGAGCTACAACGCCAAGGGCATGATGACCTTGCCGCGGGCGACCAGGGCCCTGCGCGGCTGGCGCCGACTGGTGCCACGCCGCACTCGGCGGCCCTTGCCCTGGGAGGTGGTGACCGCCATCGCGATGGGGCTCCTCCGGGTCAACGGCCTGGGGATGGCGCTCTGTTGGCTTCTCATGGTCGACACATACATGCGGCCGGGCGAGTGCCTCGACCTCCAGACCAGCCAGATCCTACGAGGGAATACACAACAACACATGGAGCGAGCTGCGATTCTCTTGCATCCCGCCGAGAAGGGGATGTCCAGCAAGGTCGGGGCCGTCGACGAGAGTCTGATCATCAACCGGGCCTGGCTCTCCGATGCCCTGACCAAGTACGCAGCGAGTCGGCCCCAGCGGGGGCCCCTGTGGGACTTCACACTCAAGGAGTTGAACGCCGGCTTCCTCACCGCCTGCATCCCCGCGGGCATCAGCAGCCTGAAGCCGGTCCTCTACATGGGCCGGCACTCGGGCGCCAGCCTGGACAGGCTGACCAACAGGCTGGACCTCGCCGAGGTGCAGCGTCGAGGGCGCTGGCGGACGGGAGCGTCGGTGCGACGCTACGAGAAGCGGGCGCTCGTGCAGGAGGTCTACAACGGGCTCGACCAGAAGTCCAAGGCCTACTGCAACAGGAGCGCCAGCGAGCTGGAGGCGGCGATCGTTCGAGCCTGCGGCCACGTCAGAGGCATCAGAGGCGTGGGTTCTTCATGATCGAGGTGTTCAGTGGCTGCGGGGCTTTCTCCAAAGCCGCTAGGCGCCGCGGGGTGGAGGCCTTCCCCTTTGACGTCCTGCAGGGAGCCGCGGGGGACGTCACCCGCCGCCCAGTGCAGCGACGCATCCGACGGCTTCTGGCTCATCCTCGTTGTTTGGGCATCCTTCTGGCGCCGCCGTGCACCACGTACAGCAACGCTCGGAGGCCGATGATCAGAAGTCGTGAATTCATCGAGGGCCTCCCGACGAACACTCCGTCGGAGCAGGCCCAGATCGCAGCAGGTACTTTTTTCATGCAGCTGACGGCCCAGCTCTGCAGGTTCGCTGTGAAGTGTGGAGTTCCTTGGGTGATTGAGAATCCTCAGACAAGTCTGATCTGGCACACTGTCGAGTTTCGCAGTCTTCGTAATCTTGCCAAACAGCAGTCGCTCACGACTCACCTCTGTGGTTTCGGAGCGCGGTGGAAAAAACCTACGACGTTGTGGTCCTGGGGTGTGGAGAACATGTACAAGATGGTGCACAAATGCCCCAGTTTTGGTTGTCAACCCTGTATCTTCTCGGCGAAACCTCATATCGTGCTATCGGGACCAGGCCCCACAGGGGTCCGCTGGACAAAACGAGCTGCTGCATACCCTCCTCGGTTTGCATCCGTCTTGGCCGGCCTCTTTCTCGACTCCGGTTTCACCAAGCTGTTGCAGGAATCAAAGCAATCTTATTTTCCAGTGGTGCCATGGGTGAGCGAAAGACTCAGACATGCTTCGTGATCGTGAACCGCATACGGAGTTTGCGAATTTCGGGCTGTGCACTCTGGGCTTCGCCTTGCACGTCCCTGGAATATCATGGCCGACCAGCTCGCCTTCGAGATTTTCAACAGATGTGGGTTCAAGAAAAACAGAATGGCACGATCGATGGGTTTGCTCTGCATGGGATTCGAGAGTAGAAGTGAGTTATTCGCTCCGCAGCTTTTCTCTCACCGTCCACAGGCCCCACCACCACCCTCTTTAAAGTGGCTCCCCCAAGTTTTTGGTGTCTCCCAGGGCCCTCCGAGGTCAACCCCGAGGGCCCTCTAGATATGACGATCTGCGCTTCTCACCCTGGCACCACACAAGTGGGCTGTGTACTCTGGGCTTCGCCTTGCACGTCCCTGGAATATCATGGCCGACCAGCTCGCCTTCGAGATTTTCAACAGATGTGGGTTCAAGAAAAACAGAATGGCACGATCGATCCTCCTCCTCCTCCTCCTCCTCCTCCTCCTCCTCCTCCTCCTCCTCCTCCTCCTCCCTGCAAGAGCACCCTGCAAAGCATGCGGCCAGACGGGAGGTCCAAGGCGCTCCCCTCCCTGGAACGACTCCCAATCGGGTACGGGCGACCAGTCCTGGCCCAGACCCCCACGTCATTGAGCGACCTCGTCATGACATGAAGACCCCCCCCGCCTTCAGTCCACGCGCCGCCAACCTGACCCTCCCGGCACACAAGCTTACGGACGGGAGGCTCGGTCCCGAGGTTCACACCACTGGCGCATGCTGAGCCCGGTGCGACACTTGCCCGCCCGGGGCACCCCTGCTGGTGTGGGCCGCAAACCACCCCGCCCTAGGCTGCTTCCTCTGGCGCCCAGAGCCCGAGGTGCCCGTTGGAGGCAACACTGGTCTCCTCCCCTGGGAACTGACTGCCCTCTGGACCCAGCGAAAGCGGAACGCCAGCTGGTCCTGCAGGAGGTGCCTCACGCACATCTGGAACGTGGCCCCAGGCACGCTCGACCACATCCTCGACAAGCAGACCACGGACGTCTATCCCACGGCGCCTGCAAAGCGGGAGACCGCGGCTGAAATGGACGTTGACAACACCAACATCGCCGTGTACCTCTCCCCTGGTACCGCCGATGCTACCGCGCTGGACTCCTACTCACGACCGGCGACCCATGCCAAAGGGCCGCCCTCCCTCGCTGGTGAGGATCGGACCAGCCCCACCGGGCGCTCGAGCCATGATGGCACCAGGGCTCGGGACATCGGCGCCCTGCTCCCCGACATCCCTCCGCCCTCGGGCCCCGCCCGACCGACCCATTCCACCTCCGAGCTCCCAGGGCAGGATTCCCAAGGCGTCCTCCGCTCTTTGGTCAGATTCTTGCTCGAGTGGAACCCGGACATCTTCGGTCGGCGGGCTAGCTTCGCGCGGGAACACGGCGACGGTATCACAGGCGTGAAGACCGACGAGGAGTCTTGGCCTCCCCAGAGGTCATGCCCCTTCCTGGTCAGCATCTACGGACAGACGACCCCGGTGAAGTGCCACCCCCCCAACAATCCCTGGGACAGCCAGAGGGCGGCAGCCGCTCGGGTCGTCTCCCACCTGTCACAGAACGACGGGCATGCGAGCAAATGGCGGACGTACGTCGCCAGTCTGGAGGAGCAGCGTGGTCTCTGCCCATTTCGCCACGCGACCAGCACCTTACTGGGATACCTCGCGGACATGGACCCTTCGGCCCTAGCTGGCGGCACCATCAACTCCCTGGCGCAGCAGGGCCCGGTTCAGACCGCCCCCAGTGCAGCAGCGGCAGCGAATTCCCCCGCAGCATAGTGGATGGACAGACGCAGCGATGCAGCAGAGGCCCCCCTCCCTACTGGCAGAACCCTGGACAGGAGACACAACAAGGCAACGCCCCCAGGCTGGCGCGCGAGGCCCCTGGCAACGAAGGAACAAAGGTCGCGCCACAGTCCCAAGCCACAGCGGATGAGCAAGACAACGCCGGGCAGGCCTGCAGGACAGGCGGAGCCGCGGGATCCCAGGAGCCCCGCGCCCCCAGATTGGGGCGATGACTCAGGGACCGCAGCCGCAACGGCTAAGGGCAGAAGCCCGAGCGCGAGCCCCGAACCGGCTGCCACGGAGGACGAGGACTACGACCCCCTCGGTGCATTTTCAGCGGCGCCCCCCAGCGGCCCCCCATGGTCGCCCTGCGCGCGGACCATCGATGGGAACGCAGCCAAGGAGCTCCAGAGGGCCAAGGGCGACGCCGCACCGGCCAGCGCATCGTCCTGGGACCGCGCGGGGGCCAGAGCTGACCGCGAGCCCACCCCGCCCCCCCGGTGCATAGGACGCGGCCGCCTAGTCTCCGGAGACACGGGGGACGGGAAAGGGCGCGCCGCCAAGTCACCAAGGTGGAACCCAACGCGACAGGAGCTGAGCAAGGAACCCTGGAAGGACACCAGCGCCGACCGGCAGATGTACGAAGACCTCCATGACCCCACGGGCGGCGGCCCCATGTACAAATGCTCCCTGGCAGCCGCGAACCTGGACAAGGATGAAGCCACGCAGGCCAACGTGGCGCGCCTGCAGAGGACGCTAGGAGGCGCCTTCAACGCTATATGGCACGCGCGGTCCAAGCGCGCTGCTCTGAATCAGGGCGCCAAAGGAGGCTACAAGAGCACCCCCCTGCTCAACGCGCCCGAGACTTGCTCGGACTTCATGATAGCCTGGGGCCGCGCTGGGTACGACGCGTACCGGATGGGTCATGAACGCAGACTCGGAATAGACTGTGTCGAGATTCGCCGCAAGCACATGAAGTTCCCCGAGCGGCACGACGCCCTCGCACAGGCCCCCCGCGCACCTGGCCGCCGCGACACGCCGGCACCCTGGTCAGCAGACACCCGCAGGGGCGGGCGAGCAGCGGCACAGGCCCCCTGGGCAGCCGCCAATCCACCGGGTGCCCCCGACCAATGGCGGGGCTGGCAGGGCTGGTCCTCATGGGGGCGTCGCGACACGCCGTGGACAGACTCCGCATGGAAAGGAGGAGGCAAGCGATACTCTCCGCGTGAAGACCACCGAGATTCTGAAAAACGAGGCCGCTGGTGGGCCAAGAGCGACTCCGCAGCCTAAGGACGACGCGCTTCCGCCATCGGGCTGCAGACCGTGACGGCCCCCACCGCCCAGGTGCACCCGCCACCTCGGCGACGGCTCCGGGTTTGCCCTGCCCCCGCCCGCCACCCTCCGCCCCGACTGTGCCCGCCTCACCTCGCTGCGCCCGGCCCAGGCCGCAATGCCCGGGGCCGCCCTCCGCCGGGGCGGGCCCCCCCCCCATTCTCCCCGGCGCAGCTTAGCTAGACAGCCTCCGCTGGTTAGAGGCGGGTGGGCAGCGCATGCCCCGCCGCCCACCCGCTATTTTTTCGGGCGCGCCGTCGGGGCCATCCCCCCCTCGGGCGCCCGACGCACCTCGCCTCCCCCTTGCGCCCCTGGGCCAAGACTGGCTCGCGTCTGTAGAGGCTTCGGCCACCCTGGAAGCGGCTGCCCTATGATGGCAGACGGCCCCCGCGGCACCCCAGACTGGAGAGGGGCCTTCCCAGCTACCCCTCCCTCCAGACTGGCTGCGTGCACGGGCGAGGCCCAGTGCGGGCCTCAGTTTTGGCGCGCCACAGGCGAAGGGTTGAATCAGTCCGCCACAGGGGCAGGGCGGCCGCGTAGCAGAGAAATCAGCCCCGCGCCGTTGCAGTCGTGCATTCTGGGAGGGAGAGGCGAGGCAGCCGTTGAGGTGCCGGCCGCTCTCGCCGCGGCAGGTGCGGCCCCCCTGGACAATTTCATCCCTGAGCAGCCGTTAGCTGCGCCCCTGGTATCCCCGGCGCGCTGGCAGGCTTTGCGCGACCTGCATTGATGGCGGGCCGTCGGTGCCGATTGCGCTAGAGCCACAGCGGGCTCCGCCTACCCTGGGGATACACCGCCCTCTTCTCCCAAGCCCTGAGCAGCCGTTAGCTGCATCCCTGGATTTCGGGCCCGGGCTTCAGCCCTCCCTATGCCCCCCTCCTTCGCCAGGTGTCCCTGGTGAGCCCCTCCGCGTGGAGGGCCAGTGATGTCTGCCCCCGCCGGCCCTCCCCTCGGGTCCCTCCCGGGCAGGGCGGGCTGCAAGGTTCGCGTGCCCCTGGATCGCGGGGGTGACCGTTCTCTGCGCAGCTCCTCCCTGGATTATCCTGCCACGCTGGCGATGTTCATCCCCGCCAGCCTGGCCTGTCACACTCAGTGCGACGTTCCACGCGCTTTGACAGCGGGTGACTGGGGCCAGGCCCTCAGGGTTCACCACAGGGCCGGCGCCCCCCGTGCTCGGGATGGTGGGCCTTGGGAGCCCCGTGGGCGCTTCGGAGTGGTTCAGCCTTCCGTCAGACGCTGCGCTCCCCCTGGGCCCATTCCAGCCATTCAGGCAGGTTTACGACGTCACCTCGGCCGCTTAGCCCACCATGCTTGCATACACCGTTGGTACGGACCTGGACTTGGCGCCCCGCTGGCGACTCGTTCATCGTTCACCTCGCCTGTGCGACCTCCAGGCGTGCGAGGCGTGTCAGCATCTACGCGTGCGTCTTCGCGCTCTCTAAGTGGCTCACGCCGCATGGCGTACACAGAATGTTCTAACATTTTGTCAGACTGCACGTTGCCCGAGCCTATTTGGGTGCCCTTAGCCTGTCAGCCTCACCACGCGGCACAGCAGCTGCTTTGTGAGCTGGCCCGGCCAGCCTGCTGCGTGCCCTGTAGCTAATTAGGCTTGCATCCGCGCCCCGGGCATCTTCTGACTCCGCTTGCGCCTTCGCTAGCGGACGCGACCGAAAAAAGTATTCCCACCAGCCCATCCAGAAACGATGCCTAGGCGAAACCGGCGTACCTCAAATGAGGGAGGAAGGATGATGAATCCCCTGGGGCGCTTCACGTCTAAATTTTAAGAGTTGTCTTATCAATTCTTAATTATAGAGGTAGATCTTAAATTAAGAGTTATAATGCTTTTAGTATATCCATTACACGCCCTATCATGCATTGTCGTAACATACAACTGCAAAACTATGCATCCCATATCACACCATATCATGCATTTCCTTACTCATGGTGCTTTGCTATGGCTGTTGTCATGTTTCGTGTCTCAACACAACTCACTGTGCATCGCAGTTGGCATGTAGTCATCACTACGGCCCAGCTTGGGTTGCTCATCGTTTCTCTCTGGCGGTGTGTAGTCACATTGCAGTCATCGCGATTTCTCTCGGGTGGGGTGTAGTTATCTCTGCAGTCCAGCTTCGGTTGTTTGCAGGCCTTGGAAACGCAAGTCATTCATTCAGCGGTAGCAAGTTTTGGCTTCGAGGCTCGTTTCTTCCCCAGTGGTTCCAGAGCAGCCATGCCAGGCCGCGCGGCTTCATGGGCTGGTGAGTCGGAGGCGTTGGTTGCCGCGCTTACTCCTCACATCGCCAGCCCTGACCAGGTGGTCTATGGGGAGAATCCCTCTACAGCCAAGACGGAGCCCGATAAAATCTTCAAGTTTTCGGACATGTGGGTGGAGCTGCAGAAGCGAAGCCCGAGCATGACCTTCAAGAAAACGGACCTCACGGTCAAATAAGCCGACGCCCAAACCCCAAATGACGAAACCGTTCTTATCACTCAACGTTTTTGTTGTTTTAGTGCGTTGTTGACAGTAGTTGTCACTACTGCCATCAACAAAAACAACTGACAAAAGAACAACACACGGACATAGGACATGCAGCTCGCCCTCAGCGAGGTGGTGGACTCCAAGACGTGGGAGTTGAAGGATGAGCATATCAAGCCTTGGGTGGAGAAGACTTCTGCCAAGTTGCGCGCGATGATGCGGCGCATCCAGCAGGCCAGGGCAGAGTCCGTCAAGCGGGCGCAGCAGATCCCCTTCAGTGCGGAGGGCGCTGACGCGGAGGGCGAGGACGACGGCGCCGACGACGGCGCCGCCGAGGGCGCCGAGGTCATGCCGCAGACCCAGCAGCACCCCCCGCCCGCGCAGTTCCTCTACGGCTGGGACCCAGAGCACAACAAGGCGTGGAGGGTGGATGCCGCCAATGGGCTCAGGGAGTTTGCAAGCAAGGTCACGATCCCAGACGACGCTGGAGACGATGATCTTGTGATTGCTTGGTGGGGTGAGGCATCCGCCGAGATCTCCAGCGCGACGGTGGCTGAGTTCAAGGAGTTTGAAAAGGTGAGCTGCGAGAAGCGCTACTCGAGCTCCTACTTCCATGGCAAGAGAGATGGCAAGCTGGTCTCCGTGAAGAACAGGCTCAACGGAGGCATCCTGTTCATTGCCATCTGCCAGCCCGACGGCCAGCTTGGCCAGGTCAAGTCTGACCAATTCGGCACTCTCGAGAAGACTGTGGACGTCTTGGTCGAGATCGCCAAGGAGTTTGCGGATGGCAAGATTGAGAAGCTGCAGGTCAAGCAGGCCATCGGCATCAAGAAGTCCGAGTACGCGAAGGCCGCCCTTCAGCAGGAGAAGGAGGAGCAGAAGGCTCAGGCGGCGCAGCAGGCGACTACTGAGCAGGAGACGGCGACTCCCAAGGTAGAGAAGAAGCAGACGGCAGCGGAGAAGAAGACGCCCATTGACGACAAGACCGCGGTTCAGTTTCTGGAGGGGCGACCGCGAGCTTCCAAGAAGAGGGCCGGCAATTCCGATGCGGTTCCTGAGGTGTCGAAGGCTGCCGAGGCGTCGACCGACAACGACTCCGACAGCTTCTTTCTATGAAGACTCAGATTCCTGGCTGGATGTGAGTTCCATCAGTGGAAGCCGCAGCTTGCGCCGTTTCAATTTCTAGCCACTCTTCGGGACGTGCAACCTCACAGATTGTTGTGCGCCTGTAGTCTTCACTACAGGTTTTGGTGGCAGTGCAGCTGGGACATCTTCTGTGCGCCTGCCCGATGCAGCAAACACCCGACAGGCGCATGTAGGACGCAGTGGTATGTTCAGTATTGTTATAGTATATATATATATATATATATATATATTATAACGCATACAATCATACGCCCATACAGTCATACAATCATACAGTCATACACTCATATCATACAGACATACAGTCAGACAGCCATACCGGCATACATTCGCACAATCATACAGCCATACAATCATGCAGTTATACTCACATACAGTCATACACTCATGCAGCCAAACGGTCGCACAGTCATACAGTCATACAATCACATAGTCATACGCCCATACACACATATATTCATACAGCCATACGGTCATACAGTCATACACTCATACACTCGTACACATACAGTCTCACAGCCATACAGGCATACGGCCATGCAGTCATGCACTCATACTGCTATGCAGTAGTAATCACTACTGCGCAGTAGCAATCACTACTGGGGTATTCACTACTGGAGTGCTGACATCTCTGCGAGTTTACTTTTAGGTTTGGGCCCTCCCGAGCATTTAATCATTCGCAGACTCTTGGGCTTGAGTTCCAGGGAGATGGCACCTCGGGGAAGTGAGTCAGAGGTGGCAGTAGTGATCACTACTGCCATGAAAGGATCCAGGTTCATTCGGCATGGGGGATGGGCCCGCTTAAGTGACTGACCGATTGACTGACTGATTGACTGACTGGCTAACCGACTGGCTGACTGACTGACGCACTCCGCCACCCACCAATGCACGCAGTCACGCATCGGCAGGCGGGCGTGCCAGAATAGTGCGCTACCCGCGCCAGTAGTGATCACTACGGCCATGGTGGCCTTCAAGTGAATTCGATATGTGCGTTGGGTCCTCTAAGTTACTCGCACACTCGCGGACGAGGAGGAGACGAGGGCGACGAGGAGGAGGAGGAGGAGGAGGGAGGGAGGGATACGAGGGGGTTGGGGAGTGAAGGATGAGGACTGTTGGAGTGGAGGGAGGCCCTTGCGCACGCTGCTTGGCCGCTCCTGCTGCCGAGCTAGGCGGCGCCAGAGTGCTGGCGATCACAGCACAGTACTTGTCGGTCTGCTGCCTGCGGGGGGCACCGCAGGCGCTTGCCCTCCCTCGCGTGCTGCTTAGTCAGAGCCTGAATCGTCGCCGCTGGACTTCGGCTTCTTCAGGGGCACCTGCGCTCCATCTTTATCGTCCATTGCCGCGTCCAGCAGTTCCTTGAAACGGTGCAGCGACCGCATCCACGCAGACAAGTCTCTGAGGAATTGCCTCTTGCTCAGGTCCCTGTCATTTGGGCCAGGAGGCAAAATAACAACTCCGCGATGCGCCTCCTCTATCTCCTTGGGCGCGTGCAACCAGCTCTGGTACTCCACGGTTCTCATGCCCAGCTCGACTTGCCTGACCCTGGACCACATCATCACATGTGGCTTGTCGATCTCGCTCAGATCTTTGAGCAAGCCCCGTTTCTCTCGAACGTGCCAGACGCAGGAGAAGTACTCCACCTCGATCGGTGTCCTGGTGAGGAAGACGCCATTGGATGCCTTGAGGAATTTGCGACCTGCTCGGAACCACTTGGCAGTGTCGATGTAGATGAGGATGGTGCTGTCGGGGCGCACCCCGTCGAGGGTCGGCATCATGTGCACGCGGTTCCTGCCCATCGGGTGGAGGCCGTGTTGGGCGATCGCTTCCCAGCTGTTGTCGAAGGTCCCGTGGATGAGGTCGCCATCCCATGATGTCACCTGCTCGTAGCTGTCGTCCGACACTGGCAAGGTATGCCCCTGGGCAGCCCTCACTCGCGAGGCGCCACTGGGGAGATCCTCAAGCTGGAGCCTGCCCTTCTGGTCATTCTGAACCGCAGCCTGCAGGTCGTGGTCGGTCCATTTCCGATCGCGAAGGGGCTGCAGCCCCAAGATGTCGTTGCAATCAAACCAACCATCTTTATCCCACTGAAGCCCCCAATCGGCTGCACCATGCCGACAAATGTACACGATGAACTTCTTCAACTCCTGGAGCTCCTGCGCAGACAAGGGGCAAAGGTCGACAATGCATTTCAACGCGGGCTTTTTCTGCGGTGGTCACAGCAGAAAAGCGACATCAACTGCTGCGCTCACCAATGTAAGGGGAGTCGTCATGGCCATCGCGTGGCGATGGCCACGCGTTGGGGGACTCGCTTCTGATTGGGCACGCCCATCCACAACACAGGGCCCGATAAGGAATGAAGGAGGGATGCGGGGCGAGGGAGAGGGAAAGAGGACGGGGGGGGGGGGGATGCAGAAAAAATGATGGAGGGATGGTGGTGGCATATGTTAGATGGTTGATCCAATGGGCCTTCGCCAGGAGCTTGTATCCCCCCCCCCTCTCCCCAAGGGGAAAGCTAACTTTAACCAGAACGTTGGACACTAGCCTTGCCCCAAAAGCCTTATCCCAGGGATCGACCCCCAGACCCTATCCCAGGGATCGGCCCCCGCACCCTATCCCAAGGATCAAGCAGCGCCTGTTGCAGTGGTCGCCCCATCTTTGCAGCGTCCCGCTCCAGCTCTGCATCGCGTCCGCTGGGGGCGATATTGCGCATGCCGCTGTTGAGAATGGTGGCGAGCCCGTGGCAGCAGGCGCTGGTGATTGGCAGGGGGCGCCGAGGCCGAGGTTTCTAAGTTGGGGGAGTTGATCAAGCAGACTACCAAGGAGTCGCCTCCAAAGGTGGACTTGAACAAGGGAAGTCTGACAATCGCCTTCTTGCATTACTCGAGGAAGCTGCACAGACGGGCGCGAACATGCGGGGCCCGCTGTGCAACCAGTTCGCTCGGGACCCGAAGGGTGGGAAAGACCCGAACTACACGGGGGCCAACAAGCAGAAGGAGAACTTCAGAAAACAATGGGCCCGCGAGAAGTTCGCCGAGATCATCAACATCAATGAGAAGGGGGAGAGCCTCACCTACGTGGACAAGAGCAAGGGCACGATGACGAGCATCAAGGACTTGCTGAAGAAGGAGGGCCCAGAGGACACCGCCAAGTACGTGGCCAAGTGTGCTGCCTTGGGGGGGGGGCCTTGGGTCGAGTGGGACGACATGTGGGAACAGTGGAATGTGATGGTGACGGAGAAGAGCCACTCTGAGATCTTCGCGAGGGCATGGAGGTTGAGGCAGCAGATGCTGTCAAGAGAAGGCGGTTCAGCGGATCAGCCCGACAGGGGCACTCCCGCTGTCGGCGCAGTGGTTGCTGCTACCGCTGCAGCTGCTGCGGGAGGCCTGCCAGAGCCCAAGGCAAAGGCAAAGGCGAAGGCCAAGGCAAAGGCTGCGACGAAGAGGGCGGCAGAGGTGTGCGACCAGCCGAGCGTGAGCAAGAAGCAGAGCACCCCGATGGCCCTCGCCAACAAGACCAAGGCCAACTACAAGGCAGCTGTATCAGGGGCGCAGACACTGCAGGCCGTGATCACATCGACTGTTGAATGGGGCTGGGCGAACAACGATGTTGCCCAGAACGACCTGGCTAATGCAATCACGGCGCTTCAGAAGGCAGTAGCGGGCGACACCTTCACGAAGACGTTCTTGACCATGAGCGTCGGCGAGCTGAAGAAGAACTACAACGATGACCAGATCACGACTCAGCGTGGCTCAATGTCTCAGATGCTCGACACGCTGGTGAAGAAGGTTCATGTGGAGACGCAGTCGCTGGTGAACATGCACGCTGCGCGCATGAAGGCTGTGAGCGCTGCGTGAGGGATTACTATGCCAAATCGGTGTGATGGTGACTTGTCTCATTGAGCTTCCGTTGCTTAGGGTGTTCAGCGGAGGCACGGGGCGTGGGCATGCTCCCAGGGCAGCGCCGTCTGCATAGGCAGAGCGTCGCGTGGCCTCTGTGGTGCTCACCACAGGCGGCCTTTTCAGTACAAGCACATTGCTTTTCAAGCGCAGTGCTTAAGAGCTGTTGAAATCACAACGAATCATGATTCGCACATCGAAATGGAGTGATGAAAGTTGATGAAAATGAGGCGATGCAATATTGATGAAATATTTGCTTTGTGTTTCGTTTTATCACAAAACAGAAGTTCATTACACTATATGTGGATGACGAAAGTTTGATGGTTTTATGATGAAACTTGAGAGCTTGATAAAACATAAGAAAGCAAGAAAAGTTGAATTTTCATCGCTCCTGAGATGTGTCATCGCCATCTTGAGGAGGGCCGAAGGGTGCATGATGGCAGTAGTGATCACTACTGCGAGCGATCACTCCCTCATGGAGGGATGGAGGGAAAGGGAGGGAGGGCGGGAGGAAGTCAGGCAGGGCAGGAGGGAGGAACCGCCATCTTGAGGAGGGCCAACGGGTGCATAGTGGCAGTGGCGATCACCACTGCGATCGATCATTCCCAGATGGAAAGATTGAGGGGGAGGGAGGGAGGACGGGAGGAAGTGAGGCAGGGCAGAGGGGGGGGGATCGCCATCTTGAGGAGGGCCGAAGGGTGCACGATGGCAGTAGTGATCACTACTGCGAGCGATCACTCCCAGATGGAGGGATGGAGGGGAGGGAAGGCAGGGCGGGAGGAAGTGAGGCAGGGCAGAAGGGAGGAATCGCCATCTTGAGGAGTTCTTAGAGGGGGCCGTTGCCGCTGGAGCTTTCGGTGGAGCTCTCGCATTGGGCCACTGAAACGTGCGGGGGGCGTGCAAGCACCGCGCGCGACCGTTGCCGCTGGAGCCTTCGGAGGAGCACCCTTGTAGGGCCACGAACCATACGAGGGGCGTGCAAGTACCGCATGCGGCCGTTGCCCCTGGAACTTGCGGCGGATCTCCCCGTGGGGCCACGTGATCTGCGAGGGGTGCGGCGATGAGGACAAGCGGAGGATGGCAGAGGCAGGAAGGAAGGAAGGGGAGGGAGGGGGTGGGTGGGGGGAAGGGGAGGAAGGAAAGGGAGGGAGGGGGGGAGGGAGGGAGGGAGGAAGGGAGGAGGGAGGCATGAGGTGAGGAACGCGGGGCGCTGCGGATTCAAAGCAAGGGCCCAAGACCACAGGATGGCTGGATAAAAGCACAGGGGCCATATCTAGGCAGCTTTTTGCTTCTCTGGGGCCTCCCTGGGAGGCTCCGTGCTCACTTGGAGCCGTCTTGGTGCGGTCGCGAGGCCTCTTGGATACATGTTGGAGGCTATGTTGAGCCATATCGAGCCACACTGGGCCATCTCGAAAGCCACTCTGGTCTATCTGACCCCCCCCGTTTGGGGCTATCTTGGGCCATCTTGGACGCCCCAACCGATCGTGGCGCTCTCCTCCAGACCCTGAGGGGGGGACACCCCCAGATGGCCAGTGGGATGCGGCTGCTCCATCGCCAAGAACACAAGCGCTACGCAGCCTGGCTGCCCCGCGACGAGGGCCAGCGGGCTACGCCAAGGAGAAGCCCCTGCTCTGCGCCTTCGTCCGCTGCCTGCCGGCGGCGCTGCAGCAGCCAGTCCTGCGGGCCGCGCTCGCGCGCGCGTGGCGCTTCTCCCACCGCGAGTGTGAACTCACGACCCTCGGCAAGTGCTTCGAGTCCTCTGGCCTGCCGGCACCCAGCACCGTCGATCTGCTGAAGGTCGACGTCGAGGGGCTGGAGCTCCACGTGCTGGAGGCGATCGAGCCGGAGTGGTGGCCCAAGGTGCAGTCCGTGGCCGTCGAGGTGCACGACCTCGACGGGCGGCTCGCGCGGGTCCGCGCGCTCCTGTCTTCGCTGGGCTTCGAGGTGGAGACCAAGTCGGACGACGTCTACAACGACCAGATCGGAATGAACCACCACTTCGTCCATGCCAAGCGCAGCAGTTCTTCGATAGGCAGGGGCGTTTCCGAGGCCGAGCCGCCGCTTGGCGCGCTGAAGGACCAGTGCGACTCGAAGGAGGCGCTCACGTTTTACAACGAGGTCATGGGTGGAGGAGGGGGCAACATCCACTATGGCATCTTCCGCAGCGAGGAGGATGGAGTACGTGAGGCTGCGGACGCTTCGGTCGATCTCCTCGCTGCTTCCATCCGCCCGCCTGCGGCAAAGTCCACCACCGTGCCGCCGAGGTCCTTCGGCGCCTCGGGGTGGCTCGGGGTCTCTTTGGGCCTCTTGGGATCATCTTGGGACCTCGGCGGGTTTGCTGAGCTTTCGGCTGGTCATGGAGCGTCTTTTGCCCGTCTTGGTGCTGTCGTTGACCGTCTTGGGAACGTCTTGAGACCGTGCAGAGCGCCGAGTAGCCAACAGAACTGGACGGATTCTCCTTAGAAAAAGCGAAGGCCCAGGGATCTCTGCTAGCATGTTTACTCTCGTTCTTGCATTAAAGAGTGCCCACGAATTCCCGCTCGATGGAAAACGAGGTTAAATCCCATGTTGGGTGGAACATACGAGGATGTTTTAAGCGGAACGCTGGTTTTTGACATTCCGCTCGATACATAAAGGGGTACGCAGACCTTCGCTTTCCCTTGTAAAGAAGAGGATGCGGAGCGTTTTGCGCAGAGCCGTCGATCAATCAATAAGTTTGGATGCTAAACAAGTTTACATGAAATCGCACAAAGGTTACTGCTTGCGTGCCAGCTCGAGGATGGCGCGTACTGCGCGCAGAAACATTGATGATGTCTTGAGCGAAACGCTTGTTTTGCAGCACTTGAAGGGCTTCGGCGCCCCAGGATGTGAGAGTGCGGTCGCGCGGCTGCACCAGGGATCGCGGCCATGGGGAGCGCGGCCGCCGCGTAGTTTACGAGGGTTATTGGCCTTACAAAGGGACGGACACAGCGTGATTTACGCGGGATCCTGGCCCTGTAAGCGTGGACATATTGTAATTTACATGCACGGACCTCGGCCCTGGCAGCGCGGATGCAGCGTAATGCTTGACGCTTCGCGCATTCCCACCAGCCTGCCAAGGTCGCCCCCTTAGGTGCTAACTAGTGCTCAATCTGCACCCTTCATAAGGAGTTCAGCGGGTCGGAGCAAGGCCTCGGGTGCCCGGACACAATGGCAGGATTACAGTACATCGGGGGGGCATTGCCATGTCAAAGAAGCGGCTCGACGAAGACACACCGGCCTCCCCCGCACCAGGAGTGCAATTGAACCCCCCAAGGGTGACCGACGACCGTTTCACCAGCGACCTCAAGAACGCCCTTGTCGATTGCGATGGCAGTGGCCGCAGCAGAAAAGGGCTCTGGTACACAGCCGGCACTTGCGAAGACGACGACACAAGTGAGCTCCTGACACAGAATCGTGCCCAGGCGTACATGCTGGGCAGGATCTGCAGGTGGCTCTGCGAGCGATGCTGGATCGCCTCAGTGGAAGCGAAAGGCCCCCCACGCCCCTCGCCCCGCACGACCTGCGGCTCAGACAGGCCCCTGCCCGCGCGAGTGCAGGACTACAAGAGCACCCTGCAAAGCACGCGGCCAGACGGGAGGTCCAGGGCGCCCCCCTCCCTGGAACGACTCCCAATCGGGTGCGGGCGACCAGTCTTGGCCCAGACCCCCACGTCATTGAGCGACCTCGCCATGACATGAAGACCCCCCCCGCCTTCAGTCCACGCGCCGCCAACCTGACCCTCCCGGCACGCAAGCTCACGGACGGGAGGCTCGGTCCCGAGGCTCACGCCACTGGCACATACTGAGCCCAGTGCGACACTTGCCCGCCTGGGGCCCCCCTGCTGATGTGGGCCGCAAACCGCCCCGCCCTAGGCTGCTTCCTCTGGCGCCCAGAGCCCGAGGTGCCCGTTGGAGGCAACACTGGTCTCCTCCCCTGGGAACTGATGCCTGCCCTCTGGACCCAGCGAAAGTGGAACGCCAGCTGGTCCTGCAGGAGGTGCCTCACGCACATCTGGAACGTGGCCCCAGGCACGCTCGACCACATCCTCGACAAGCAGACCACGGACGTCTATCCCACGGCGCCTGCCAAGCGGGAGACCGCGGCTGAAATGGACGTTGATAACACCAACATCGCCGTGTACCTCTCCCCTGGTACCGCCGATGCTACCGCGCTGGACTCCTACTCACGACCGGCGACCCATGCCAAAGGGCCGCCCTCCCTCGCTGGTGAGGATCGGACCAGCCCCACCGGGCGCTCGAGCCATGATGGCACCAGGGCTCGGGACATCGGCGCCCTGCCCCCCGACATCCCCCCGCCCTCGGGCCCCGCCCGACCGACCCATTCCACTTCCGAGCTCCCAGGGCAGGATTCCCAAGGCGTCCTCCGCTCTTTGGTCAGATTCTTGCTCGAGTGGAACCCGGACATCTTCGGTCGGCGGGCTAGCTTCGCGCGGGGACACGGCGACGGTATCACAGGCGTGAAGACCGACGAGGAGTCTTGGCCTCCCCAGAGGTTATGCCCCTTCCTGGTCAGCATCTACGGACAGACGATCCCGGTGAAGTGCCACCCCCCCAACAACCCCTGGGACAGCCAGAGGGCGGCAGCCGCTCGGGTCGTCTCCCACCTGTCACAGAACGACGGGCACGCGAGCAAATGGCGGACGTATGTCGCCAGTCTGGAGGAGCAGCGTGGTATCTGCCCATTTCGCCACGCGACCAGCACCTCGCTGGGATACCTCGCGGACATGGACCCTTCGGCCCTAGCTGGCGGCACCATCAACTCCCTGGCGCAGCAGGGCCCGGTCCAGACCGTCCCCAGTGCAGCAGCGGCAGCGAATTCCCCCGCAGCATAGTGGATGGACAGACGCAGCGATGCAGCAGAGGCCTCTCTCCCTACTGGCAGAACCCTGGACAGGAGACACAGCGAGACAACGCCCACAGGCTGGTGCGCGAGGCCCCCGGCAACGAGGGAACAAAGGTCGCGCCCCAGTCCCAAGCCGCAGCGGATGAGCAAGACAACGCCGGGCAGGCCTGCAGGACAGGCGGAGCCGCGGGATCCCAGGAGCCCCGCGCCCCCAGATTGGGGCGATGACTCAGGGACCGCAGCCGCAACGGCTAAGGACAGAAGCCCGAGCGCGAGCCCCGAACCTGCTGCCACGGAGGACGAGGACTACGACCCCCTCGGTGCATTTACAGCGGCGCCCCCCAGCGGCCCCCCATGGTCGCCCTGCGCGCGGGCCATCGATGGGAACGCAGCCAAGGAGCTCCAGAGGGCCAAGGGCGACGCCGCACCGGCCAGCGCGTCGTCCTGGGACCGCGCGGGGGCCAGAGCTGACCGCGAGCCCACCCCGCCCCCCCCGTGCATAGGACGCGGCCGCCTAGTCTCCGAAGACACGGGGGACGGGAAAGGGCGCGCCGCCAAGTCACCAAGGTGGAACCCAACGCGACAGGAGCTGAGCAAGGAACCCTGGAAGGACACCAGCGCCGACCGGCAGATGTACGAAGACCTCCATGACCCCACGGGCGGCGGCCCCATGTACAAATGCTCCCTGGCAGCCGCGAACCTGGACAAAGATGAAGCCATGCAGGCCAACGTGGCGCGCCTGCAGAGGACGCTAGGAGGCGCCTTCAACGCTATATGGCACGCGCGGTCCAAGCGCGCTGCTCTGAATCAGGGCGCCAAAGGAGGCTGCAAGAGCACCCCCCTGCTCAACGCACCCGAGACTTGCTCGGACTTCATGAAAGCCTGGGGCCGCGCTGGGTACGACGCGTACCGGATGGATCATGAACGCAGACTCGGAATAGACTGGGTCGAGATTCGCCGCAAGCACATGAAGTTCCCCGAGCGGCACGACGCCCTCGCACAGGCCCCCCGCGCACCTGGCAGCCGCGACACGCCGGCACCCTGGTCAGCAGACACCCGCAGGGGCGGGCGAGCAGCGGCGCAGGCCCCCTGGGCAGCCGCCAATCCACCGGGTGCCCCCGACCAATGGCGGGGCTGGCAGGGCTGGTCCTCATGGGGGCGTCACGACACGCCGTGGACAGACTCCGAATGGAAAGGAGGAGGCAAGCGATACTCTCCGCGTGAAGACCACCGAGACTCCGAAAAACGAGGCCGCTGGTGGGCCAAGAGCGACTCCGCAGCCTAAGGACGACGCGCTTCCGCCATCGGGTTGCAGACCGTGACGGTCCCCACCGCCCAGGTGCACCCGCCACCTCGGCGACGGCTCCGGGTTTGCCCTGCCCCCGCCCGCCACCCTCGGCCCCGACTGGGCCCGTCTCACCACCTCGCTGCGCCCGGCCCAGGCCGCAATGCCCGGGGCCGCCCTCCGCTGGGGCAGGCCCCCCCCCCATTCTCCCCGGCGCAGCTTAGCTAGACAGTCTCCGCTGGTTAGAGGCGGGTGGGCAGCGCGTGCCCCGCCGCCCACCCGCTATTTTTTCGGGCGCGCCGTCGGGGCTATCCCCCCCTCGGGCGCCCGACGCACCTCGCCTCCCCCTTGCGCCTGGGCCAAGACTGGCTCGCGTCTGTAGAGGCTTCGGCCACCCTGGAAGCGGCTGACCTAAGATGGCAGACGGCCCCCGCGGCACCCCGGACTGGAGAGGAGCCTTCCCAGCTACCCCTCCCTCCAGACTGGCTGCGTGCACGGGCGAGGCCCAGTGCGGGTCTCAGTTTTGGCGCGCCACAGGCGAAGGGTTGAATCAGTCCGCCACAGGGGCAGGGCGGCCGCGTAGCAGAGAAATCAGCCCCGCGCCGTTGCAGTCGTGCGCTCTGGGAGGGGGAGGCGAGGCAGCCGTTGAGGTGCTGGCCACTCTCGCTGCGGCATGTGCGGCCCCCCTGGACAATTTCATCCCTGAGCAGCCGTTAGCTGCGCCCCTGGTATCCCCGGCGCGCTGGCAGGCGTTGCGCGACCTGCATTGATGGCGGGCCGTCGGTACCGATTGCACTAGAGCCACAGCGGGCTCCGCCTACCCTGGGGATACACCGCCCTCTTCTCCCAAGCCCTGAGCAGCCGTTAGCTGCATCCCTGGATTTCGGGCCCGGGCTTCAGCCCTCCCTATGCCCCCCTCCTTCGCCAGGTGTCCCTGGTGAGCCCCTCCGCGTGGAGGGCCAGTGATGTCTGCCCCCATCGGCCCTCCCCTCGGGTCCCTCCCGGGCAGGGCGGGCTGCAAGGTTCACGTGCCCCTGGATCGCGGGGGTGACCGTTCTCTGTGCAGCTCCTCCCTGGATTCTCCTGCCACGCTGGCGATGCTCATCCCCGCCAGCCTGGCCTGTCACATTCAGTGCGACGTTCCACACGCTTTGACAGCGGGTGACTGGGGCCAGGCCCTCAGGGTTCACCACAGGGCCGGCGCCCCCCTTGCTCGGGATGGTGGGCCTTGGGAGCCCCGTGGGCACTTCGGAGTGGTTCAGCCTTCCGTCAGACGCTGCGCTCCCCCTGGACCCATTCCAGCCATTCATGCAGGTTTACGACGTCGCCTCGGCCGCTTAGCCCACCTTGCTTATATACACATCTGGTACGGACCTGGACTTGGCGCCCCGCTGGCGACTCGTTCATCGTTCACCTCGCCTGTGCGACCTCCAGGCGTGCGAGGCGTGTCAGCATCTACGCGTACGTCTTCGCGCTCTCTAAGTGGCTCACGCCGCATGGCGTACACAGAATTTTCTAGCATTTTGTCAGACTGCACGCTGCCCGAGCCTATTTGGGTGCCCTTAGCCTGTCAGCCTCACCGCGCGGCACAGCAGCTGCTTTGTGAGCTGGCCCGGCCGGCCTGCTGCGCGCCCTGTAGCTAATTAGGCCTGCATCCGCGCCCCGGACATCTTCTGACTCCGCCTGCGCCTTCGCTAGCGGACGCGACCGAAAACAAGTATTCCCACCAGCCCATCCAGAAACGGTGCCTAGGCGAAACCGGCGTACCTCAAATGAGGGAGGAAGGATGATGAATCGGAGCAGGAGGAGGAGGAGGAGGAGGAGGAGGAGGAGGAGGAGGAGGAGGAGGAGGAGGAGGAGGAGGAGGATAAGGAGGAGGAAAAGCAGGAGGGGGAGGAGGAATAGGATGATGAGGAGGAGGATGCGGGGGAGGAGGGCGACGAGGAGGAAGGATGATGAGAGCGTGGAGAAGGACGCGGAGGAGGTGGAGGAGGTGGGGAGGGGGAGGAGGGTGGAGGAAGGAGGAGGAGGAGGACGAATAGGCTGACGAGGGGAAGGAGGAGAAGGACGAGGAGGACGAGCAGAAGGGCCAGGCCTTTTGAATGCCTCTCAGAGCTTCTTCGGATGTCTCTTGGGAGTTTCCTGGAAGCCCCTTTGGGCGTCTTGGGGGCCTCTTGGCGGTCCCGGGGGCCTCGTGGAGCTTCTTGGGTGTTTCAGGGAGCCTGTTGGGGCCTCTTGGGGGTCTCTTGGGAGCCTCTTGGAGGCCTCTTGGGCGCCTCTTGGGGCGCTCTGGGGCGCCTCTTGGGACCCTCGTGGGCCGCTCTGGGGAGCCTTTGGGGCGCTGTTGGGGCCATCTTGGAGGAGATCGATCAAAGAAGGGGGGGGTGCTTAATTAGAGTCCCCCTCGGGAGCCCAACAAATCGTCTCTTGGGCCTCTCTTGGGGCGCTCGGGAGCGCTCTTGGGCGCTCCTGGGGTCGTCTTGAGGCTCTCTTGGGCCTCTCTTGGGGCCCTCTTGGGCTATCTTGGACCCATCTTGAGACCTCGGAAGGCCAACGAAAGCGAAAAGGCGATATGACAAAATGAACTGATGTTCCGTAGGTTAGGTGTTCGAAGGATTTGGGCTTTTGGGCGGCCTCTTTGGGAGGCTCCGTGGCCACTTGGAGCTGTCTTGGAGGGTTCTTGGTGTCTCTTGGAGCATCTTGGGCCACCTTGGAGGTCATCTTGGGCTTTCTGAGGATGTTGCAGCTATCTTTGGTCATCTTGGACGCTTTAACCCCTCGCCGCCCCCCCGTCCAGGTCCGGGGGAGGGGGTAAGGCGGAGGTGTGAACCCCTCCCCGAAGGGGAAGAAGAGGGTTGGAAGAGGAGCCGCCCTGGACCACCTACGCCCAGAGGGCAGGTGGGATTTACAAGGGATCTTGGCCCTGGTAGCGCGAAGCTGATGTAATTGGAGGCGGAGGAGGAAGAGGAGGAGGAGGAGGAGGAGGAGGAGGAGGAGGAGGAGGAGGAGGAGGAGGAGGTGGAGTGACGCTTCTTCGCGACGGTTCGCGCATTTCCACCTGCTCGTCCAGAAAAGCTGTCTCGGAGGGCCTCGAGATGGCCACCCACTGGCCCATCTCCACGCGACCGCTCCTTCAGCCCTATTGGGGCCCTCTGGAGTCCTCTACGGCCCACCCAGGGGCCCTCCCGGACCGTCTTGGAGGGCCCCATTGGGGCCCTCCAAGAGGGCCCCAAGAGCAGTGAAAGTTGAGTCACGTAAGCAAGCAATTGCACACCGTATGTCTTGAGGCCCTCTCGGAGCTCCCGCGGGGCCCCCTTGGGGGCATTTTGGAGCCCCAGGGCCCCGACAATGCCATCTCGGAGGGTTTCCAGGAAGGTTTGGGGAACTCTTCGGGCTCCTTTGCGACCCTCCTGGGGACCCCTGGGCCCGAAAATGTCGTCTCGAAGAGCCTCAGATGGCCAAGTGCGGCCTTCACGGGGTCCCTGTGCCGGTGCCCTCGGGTGCATTCCGCCCTCGAGATGGCCCCAAGAGTCGGGGGTGGACAGAACCCCCAACAGTGTCCATCCCCGAAAGAGGGCCCCGAGTGCTGTGTCCGCCCAGGCGCTTCCCTGGGAGCGCGAACCCATCGTAATTTGCAAGGGATCTGGGCCCTGGGAGCGCGAACCCAGCGTGATTTACGACGGAGCGCGGCCCTGGGAGCGGGGACGCAGCGCAAATTCGGAGGATTCGCGCCGTCGGGTCCAGAGCCGAATCTTCCGCAGAAAGGGGGGGGGGGCGGGCGAAGTGCGCCAACGGAATAGATCCGAATTCAGACGAGTCATGGCTTCTGCTCGGGAGAGGGGGGCCCAGAGATCCGATGTCGTGATTTTTTCAATACGGGGTCCCCGGAAGTCTCGACCCATTCCCCAGGACCGGTTTTTCATTCTGAGTCGTTTTTTGACGGCCCCGAGGCCCGGCGAGGGCCCCTAGGGGCCGAAATTTGAAAAAACCTCCGTCTTGATTTTTTCAATACGTTGGATCTCTGGGGGGGGGCTCCTCTGGGCAACCTCCGCGGCGCATTTCGTGGCCCCGGGAGCGCGGGCGCAGCGCAATCTGCGAGAGGCCGTAGCCCTTGGAGCGCGGACGCAGCGTCATCTGCGAGCCCGCGGGCCCGCGGCCCGCCCCCTGGGCGCCTTCCCTGGCACGTCCCCTGGCATTTTCCGTGGCGCGCCCCCCCCCCCCCCCCTCCTCCTCCTCCTCCTCCTCCTCCTCCTCCTCCTCCTCCTCCTCCTCCTCCTCCTCCTCCTCCTCCTCCTCCTCCTCCTCCTCCTCCTCCTCCTCCGTGCCGCGTCCCCCTTGGCGCATCGCGCGACGAGTCCCCTGCCGCATCCACTGGCGCGTTCCGTCACGCGTCCCCCGGCATGGCGCCGTGCAGCGCGGCGCAGCGCAGAGAAGCACGGCACAGCCCCTGGCACAGGAGCACCGCCGTTGATATCTTCCGCGATGCCACTGCCCTTCCCGCGGTGGAGGTGTTTGGAAGCGTCTCCGGGCCTCGCAGTCTTAGATCCCTTCCCTCACCGCCCACCAAACCATCCCAACCCAACCCGAAGGCCCCGACTTGCCCTCCATCTCCAGTGTGGGGGGGGTCGGGGAGCCTTGGAAAAACACCTATGAAGCTCGTACCCCCCCAAACCCGAAGTTCGGGTCTAATTCGGGCCTTCGGGTTGGGTTGGGGTGGTCTGGTAGGTAGTCCTTCTGGGGCTCGTGGGCCGATCCTGTGGAAGGCGCCTGCCGCCAAGAGGGTGGCTGCGCCTTCCAACCAGCGGAAGCGCCCTGCCGCACAGCGAAGAGGGGCAGCCCACAGCACGCCCCTGCGAGCCGAGGCCACGGCGGCGGGTCAACGCTCACCGCCCGCTGCGCGGCGCGCGCGTGCTGGACGTGGGCTCGGGCACGGGTGCTGCGGCGCATGTCCTCCTGCAGCAGTGGAACTCAGAGGAGGAAAAGGTGCCCACATACCACTGCTCTCCTCCGGCCTTCCCCTTGTTCCTTTGTGGGGCCTCCTGGGAGGCCCTCGTCGCAGCCGCTGGATTCGCCTCGAAGTCCTGGTCCGGAACGCACCCCGGGAGACGTCCGGGGAGTGTCGGTATCAGTACCTTTTTTGGCCTCCCCAGGAATTGCGCATCCGTGCTGGGCTTCAACCTCTGTCCTGGGCAGAACGCTACGGCGAATGAGCTGGCCCGCGAGCTCGGCGTTGGCGAGCGTTTCGGCACCGTGGAGGGCAACTTTGACGAGGACCTCCCTCCGAGCTTGCGCGGAGAGACGTTCGACGCGATTTGGAGCCAGGAGGCTTTCTGCCATTCGAAAGACAAGGCGGCGCTGATTGCCAGGCTTGCGGACCGCCTCGCGCCCGGCGGCGTGCTCGGTTTCACCGACATCATGGCCGGCGAGGACGCCACGGCCGAGCAGCTCCGCACCTTCACGGACCGCAACGCCACTTCCGAGATGGCCCGCTGCTCGGACTACATTGGCTACCTCCGTGCAGCTGGCCTGGAGCTGGCCACCGTGAGCGACATGACCCGCCACCTGCCGCGCTTCTTCTCGCTCATGGCGGCCCGCATCGACGCGTCGCGCGCCGGCCTCGCCGCAGCGGGCGTCTCCGACGAGTACATGACGAACTTCCGGGACAGCCTCCGCGCCAGGGTGGACTTCTCCCGGGCCGGCGCGTTCGCCTGGGCCTTCGTCGTCGCGCGCAAGCCGGGCGCGCCGCCGGAGGCCCGCTCGGGCCTCACGGGCACGCTGGCCGGCGGCGGGCAGGGCATTGCCACCTTCGCGATCTCGGGGCGTGCGAGCCGCCAGGCGGCGCGGGCGCCCCACTCCCGGGGCCTCGCCACCGTGGGCGCGGCGCCCGCCTCGGCGGCCGCGCCGGGCCCAGACGTCCACGTGGTGGGCGCGGGTGCGGTGGGCACGTTCCTGGCGAGCAGGGCCGCGCGGGCCGGCCTCCGCGTGGACCTGCAGCCCTCCGCGAGGGGGTGCACGGACGTCGTCCGCTCCATCTGCGCGCGCGACGGCGTGCGGCTCGTCAGCGCGCTGCCCCCGCTCGGCGCGGGCACCCTCACGTTCGTCGCCACCAAGACGTACGACCATCGCGAGGTGCTCGGAGGCGAGCTGGCGACGCGCCACGCGTGCGTGATCCACAACGGCATGGCGCGGCTCACCCCGCCGCACTACAGCGCGGTGGCGTTCGGCGGCTGGAACTTCGAGCCCCCCGACGGCCTCGTCGCCCGCAACCTGGACCAGTGGGCCCTGCACCCGGCGCTGGCGGAGCACGCGGCACTGCTCGAGAGGGTAGGCATCTCCGCCACGTGCGACGACGCCGTCTTCGCCCGGCGCTTCCTCACCAAGCTTCTCGTCAACATCGCGGGCTCGCTGCTCGGCGTGCTCCACGGTTCGACCTGTGCGCAGCTCGTGGACAAGTACTCGGACGAGGTGGAGGGTTTGGTTTGCCCCTCCCTCGAAGTTTTTTGTCGTTTCCCCCTCTGGGGGTCGGCGGGAGGGTCTGGGGAGCTTTCTGTTCCCCTCAAGGGAGGTGGTGGGGGGCGGGGGCGTCGCCCTTGGATGGTTTATCCCCCCTTCGGGGGTAGGGGGGGCTCGGGGGGGTGGGGGCCCCGAGGCTTTTACCTTATTCGCTCGATGCCTGGTTTTGCTTGCCACCTCGATGTTTCTTTTTTCTCTCCTCCCCCCACTCGAGGGGAGGGGGCAGCGAAGGCGTGGGCGGGGGGGGTGGGGGGAGGCGCCTGAGGGGGAGCCTGGGGGGGCGGGGGCGGGGGGGGCGCCTGGGCATTTCGCCCAGAGAGAGGGGGGGGGGGGTCGGGGCCGGGGAAGCGTCGGAGCGTGCTGGCTCGCTTCGCGGGCGCACTTCGCGCTGCCTGCTGCCCGAGTGCAGGCGTCAGTGAGAGGATACAGCCGGAGCCCCGTGTCCCCAGAGAGCGCTTCTCGAGCCAGGGTGGCTCCCGAGAATGTTCGCGCGTTCTCCTGTTTCCGGCCCCCCCTTCGCCTTCGGCGTCGTCGTCGAGCTTTCCGTGATCGTCGTCGTCCTCCTCCTCCTCCTCCTCCTCCTCCTCCTCCTCCTCCTCCTCCTCCTCCTCCTCCTCCTCCTCCTCCCCCGCATCCACGTAATTCTCCTCCTCGCCCTTCCCCTTCCACACACCTCCTCCTCCTCCTCCTCCTCCTCCTCCTCCTCCTCCTCCTCCTCCTCATCATCATCACCCTTCTCTCTTCCTCCTCGTCCTCGTCTCGTCCTTGTCCTCGCCATCCTCCTCATCCTGATCCTCCTGACCCTCCTTTTCCTCCTCCTCCTCCTCCTCCTCCTCCTCCTCCTCCTCCTCCACTCCTCCTCCTCCTCCTCCTCCTCCTCCTCCTCCTCCTCCTCCTCCTCCTCCTCCTCCCCCTCCTCCTCCTCCTCCTTCTCCTCCTCCTATTCATGTATCTCCTCATCCCACTCCTTCTCATCCCCCTCATACGAAATCATCCTAATGCTCCTGGTGCTATTCCTCCTCGCGGTTTTCTTTTTCTTCCCCTCCTTATTCGTCTTCTCCTACTCCTCCTCCTCTTCATCCTCTACCTCGTCATCGACTTCCTTCTTGCATTTCTCCTGATCCTCCTCCTCCTGCTCCTCCTCCTCCTGCTCGCATTGCTACTCATTGTAATCCTCGTGTTCCTCGTCCTCCTCCGCTTCGCAGTGCTCCTCCTCCCCCTCCTCCTCGGCCTCCTCGCAATGCTCCTCCTCTTCCTCCTCCTCCTCATCGTCTTCCTCGTCCTCGCATTCATCGTCGACCTCCTCCTCCTCCTCCTCCTCCTCCTCCTCCTCCTCCTCCTCCTCCTGGTCCTCCTCCGTTATTTTCCTCCTCCCCCTCCCCTTCCTCCTCCTCCTCCTCCTCCTCCTGTTTTCCTGCTCATCCTGCTCATCCTGCTCCTCCTCCTGCTCGCCTTGCTACTCCTAGATTCCTCGTGTTCCTCCTCCTCCTCCTCCTCCTCCTCCGCCTCCTCCTCGAAATGCTCCTCCTCCTGCTCCTGCTCCTGCTCGTCCTGCTCCTCCTCCTCCTCCTCCTCCAACGTCTCCTCCTCCTCCTCCTCCTCCTCTTCCTCCTCTTCGTCCTCGCAGTCGTCGTCGTCGTCCTCCTCCTCCTTCTCCTCCACCTCCTCCTCCTCCTCCTCCTGGGTTTCCTCCGTTCTTTTCCTCCTCCTCCCCCTCCTGCTGCTTCTCCTCCTCCTCCTCCTCATCATCATCATCCTCCTGCTTCTCCTCCACCTCCTCCTCCTCCTCCCCCTCTTCCTCCTGCTCCTGCTCCTGCTCCTCCTCCGCCTCTTCCCTCCTCGTCTCCGCTTCCTCCGCCATGCCAGGGATGCGTTCGCACTCTCGATGCCGCTTCCAGGGGGCACCTTAATCAGGGATGCCCTCGAACAGGTAGCGCTTGAGCCTGGTCGCCCCGTCTTTCTCCATGATCCATTTCGCGCAGCATCCAGGAGCTCTTTCCTCCTCCCGTTCTCCTCCCCCATCCGGCCGCCTCCCCGCTCGCCGCGCTCTAGTCGAGGCATCTCCACGATTTGCTCCAGCATGGCTTCCCGCTATTCAGCCCTTGAAGTTTACCCACGAGTCGCGCTCGCGCCTCGGCGCCGGCCCCCTCCTCCGTCGGGCCAATAGCGCCCAGAGCATAATTCGACAGCAGGCGTGTGGTTAAATAGTTCGTTTGGGTATGTCCCTTCCTCGCTCGTCTCTCCTCCCTCTCGGAGCCCAGAGTTTCGAGGATTTCTCAGGCGAAACGGGCCAGACCCCCCTGACGCGGCATTTCGGAGCCCAGTCGCGAGGATGTTTCAAGCGAGACGCGCCAGACCACCTCGCGTACATTTTCTGAGAGCCCAGATTGCGAGGCAGTGTCAAGTGAAACAAGCTGGACCACCCCGCGCCCATTTTCAAGGAGCCTGGATGTGCGAGGATGTCTCAGGCGAAACGTGTTGGACCACCTCCCGCGCAGCATCTCGGAGCTCATGCGAGGATGTCTCAGGCGACGCGGGCTGGACCGTCTCGCGTGCGACATCTGGGAGCTCAGATTTGCGAGGATGTCTCAGGCGAAACGGGCTGGACCACCTCGCGTGCGACATCTGGGAGCTCAGAGTTGCGAGGATGTCTCAGGCGGCGCCCAGACCCTCCCACAGCACAGGTCGGCAACAGGCAGCAGGCGTGTAATCAAATGATTCGTTTGGGTCTGACTCCTCCTTCCTCGTTTCTCCTCCCTCTCAGAACCCAGAGCTCAGCATCTCGGAGCCCAGATTTGTGAGGACATCTCGAGCGAGGCGCGCCAGACCACCTCGCGCGCGGCAGCTCGGAGCTCAGGGGCGCGAGGATGTCTCGAGCGAAGCGCGCCGGACCACCTCGCGCGCGGCAGCTCGGGGCGCAGAGTTGCGAGGATGTCTCGAGCGAGGCGCGCCGGACCACCGCGCGCGGCAGCTCGGAGCTCAGATTTGGGGGGGATTGTCAGGCGAAGGCCGCTGGAGCCCTTCGCGCGCGGCGAGGCGCAGAATTGTGAGGATGTCTTAGGCTTACGTCGGGCTTGTCCCTTTATCTACCGGAAGAATATTCAAAAAGAGTAAAAAATAGTCGGGGGACGATTTCTGAATACCTTTGAGCATCTTTAGTAATTAGAATATGCTCTTAGGGGAACAGGCCCGAGTTAACACCTCTGGCGCAGCACCTCGGAGCCCCGGAATGCGAGGATATCTCGGGCGAAACGCGTTGGACCAACTCGCGCGCGGCAGCTCGGAGCGCAGAGCTGTGAGGATGCCTCAGGCCAAACGCGCTGGACGGCCTCGCGCGCGGCGCCTCGCCGCTCAGAAGTGGGAAAATGTCTCAGACGAAACGCCCAATCCCGGCCAACTCAGAAACGAAAGTTGTGAGGATGTCTCAGGCGAAGCGGCCTTGGTCACCAAATTGTTAACAGGATATCTTTGTTGGGCCGCTCCCCGCCCAGAGCTCCAAACGGCTCCGAACTTTTTCTCACAAGGAGGAAAACGGCCCCAGATGCTTGTAAAACGACCCACGAAGCCGCCGTGAAGCCCCCCCAAACCTGTCCAAAACGGTCCAAAGAGCCTTCCCCTCACCCGCCTTCCCCTCACTCGCCTTGAAGGCCCCGAGATTTGTCCACAATGGTCCAGAAAGGCCCCCCTTCACTAAAATGACGACCCAAGACGCCCAGTACAGCTTCCGAAAAGCCTCGGGTGCCTCCAAGACGGTCCAAAAAGCTTCCTGCAATCTTTTTCCCAAGAGCGCCTCAAGACGTCCGAAGACGGCCCCGAGACAATCTAAGAGGACCCCGCGATTGCCCAAGAGGCTCCCAAAACAGCTTCCACGGGGCCCCAAGACACCCCATGAAAACCCATTCAAGCCGAGTTCCCCATGACGGCCCAGGACAGTTCCATGACGGACGAAAATGACTTCGACCATAATGGCAATGACAATGAAGACGATGATGATACTTGAGTGCATGATGATGACAACGATGAGGATGGCAACGATGATGCTGCTGATGATGATGATGATGATGATGATGATGATGATGATGATGATGATGATGATGATGATGAGTGGTGATGATGATGCTGTTGGTGATGGTGATGGTGATGATTGATGATGATGATGATGATGATGATGATGGTGATGATGATGATGATGATGATGATGATGATGATGATGGTGATGGTGATGATGATGGTGGTGATGATGATGATGATGATGATGATGATGATGATGGATATGCCCAACAACCCTGATTTCACGTGTTCCAGAAACGTCTCTCGGGAACACGCAAACTTACAGTGGCGATGGCGATGGCGATGATGATGACGATGGCGAGTATGATGATGAGGATGATGATAGCGACGGCGGTCACGAATATGACGGGCATAGCGATGACTACAAGATGATGATGGCGTTCTTGGTTATGCGGGTCATGCACGGGAAGGAGGAGGCAAACAGGGACTACGACGAGGACGCGCGGTAGGACGATTACTCCGACGGTAGGCCCCGACACGATAATCAATCTAGATTGCCCTTCGCTCTTTCCTCTTCGCCATGGCCGAACCCCCCCGTCTCGCTTTCTGTTGCGCCTCCGCCTCATCCTCCTTGTCTTCCTCGTCCTCCGTCTTCTCCTCCTGTTCGCCTTCCATGTTCAATGGCTCCTCTTCCTCTTCGTCCTTTTCCTCCTCCTCCTCCACCTCCTCCTCGTCCTCCCCCTCATTTCCGTCCCGCCTGTTCTCCTCGTGCACCTCTCCTTCCTCCTGGCAGGGGGACGCATGCCGATTTTTCTCGGCGCCTTCGCTGCCACGCCCAGCAGGGGCGCGTTCTCCCATGGCAAAGTCGCGACGCCGTCGGGACAACGACCTTTGGGACAACCCCCCGAGCCGCTGGGGCGCGAGAGCAGGCAACCCCGCAGGCACCGAGTTAGTCGCGGCCGCGCTCAGGCGGGAGGCAAAACGATGTTCAAATTTGCCGCGAGTTGCTTTGCCTCAGCCATGGAGTCCATATTCAGCCCAGAGAAGCCGACAAAGGGACGACATATACATGTTTCCGATGGCCCGCTCGGATTACCAACATGAAGTGCGGACCCCAAAGGGTGGGGGGCTCTGGCTTGAGAGTTTGTCGCAATCCTTCCAGACGAAGTTCCCGCCTGAGACTCCCTCCGTATCCAGTCCAAAGGAGCCGACAAGTGACGACTGTTACAGGATTCCGATGGCCCGCTCGGATGGCCAACGCGAAGTGCGGGCCCATAGGGAGGGCGCCCCCGCCTTCAACTTCTTTGCGCTTCAACCATCCACAGACGAAGTCCCACCTGAGACTTCCTTCGGCTTCAATCCAGAAGCGACGGGAAGTGACGACAATTACAGGATCCCGGTGGCCCGCTCGGATTGCCAGCGTGAAGTGCGGACCCCGTATGGAGCGGGTTCCCGCTTGTGACTTCCTCGCAACGCGCTCACATACGAAACTCCCGCCTGAGACTTCCTCCATTTTCAGGCGGCAGGAGCCGAACAAATAACGACAATTGGAGGATCCCGACGACCCGATTGGATTACCAACATGAAGTGCGGACCCATAGGGAGGGGGGCTCCCGATTGAGAGTTCCTCACAATTCACTGACAAACAGAGCTCCCGCTCGAGAATTTTCCATAATCGGGCCAGACGAATGAAACAACGAATGACACTTACAGGGTTCCGATGCTCTGCCCGCGTTGCCGACATGAGGTGCGGGCCTCATAGGGAGGGGTTTTGCGTGAGATTTCTTGGCACTTCAGTCACAGACGAGGCCCTCGCCTGAGTCTTTTCAGGCCAGACAAATTCAAAAGTGACGACAAGTACTGGGTTCCGATGACACGTTCGGTTTACCAACGTGAAGTGCGGGCCCCATAGGGAGGGGGTTCCTGTTCGAGACTTTTTCGCGATTCGCTCACAGACGAGGCCCCTCTTGTAGATGATCATGACGGGATGGTGCTAATGAAGGCGATGGTGGTGTGCGCGGGCGATGATGACGACGGTGATGCTGATGCCCGATGATCATGATGGGATCCTGACATGACGATGAATGATTAATGGGAGAACGTGACTGAATGAGGGTGTGAATGGATGATGATGATGATGATGATGATGATGATGATGATGATGATGATGATGATGATGATGATGATGATGATGATGATCATGATCATGATCATGATCATGATCATGATGATGATGAGTGATGACGTAACCGGATGACAGATGTTGATGATGATTGTGATTAGGATGTTGACGATGATGATGACGATGCTGATGGTGTAAGAGTGTGCGAGGGGGAGACAGGGAGGAAGAGGACTGCGCGGGGTGCCCAGAGAAAACAAGCATCCCACTTAGGACGTGGAGAAAAACGAACCCCAACGAGGTTTTCAGCCATCATGTTCCGTGTGTCGCGCATGGTTTTGTTATATAGAAGGTGTATGCATGTGTACATATACATATATGGGAGATCCCAGGCCCCAGGCCCCGGGCAGCGACCCCCCTTGTATATGCGTGGTTCCCTCCCCTGGCCGTCCCCAGGGGCTCCCAGACGGCCCCAAAACGGACCAGGACAGCTTGGAGACGGGCCCAGGAGGCCCCCCAGATGGTCTAAGAAGGCCACGAGACGCCCAAAGATCGCTCCAAGACGCCCACGATGATCCCAAAACGGCTTAAGTGGCATCCAAAACGCGCCAAGAGGCCTCCAAGAGGCGTCCCAAGAGGGCTCCAAGAGGCACAATTAATTGATTTTTCACTGGTTTTTGAAGGTTTTTTGGATTCTCGCCTTTTTGGCGACCGGACGGTCCAAGACCGCCCAAGAGGCCCCAAAGACCGCCCCAAGACGGCCTGAGACGCTCCCAAGACGGCCCAAGACAACCCCAAGACGATCCAAGAGGCCCCCATGACGGCCCAAGAGGTCCCCAAGACGGCTCCAAGAAGGGGCCGGGGGGGGCCCGGCCCGGTGCCGTACCCCCCCATATGATGGGATTGGGGGGGTCCCAGGGCTCCCGGGACTGCCCGGGCCCGCTCCCAAACACGCCACGACACGCCAAGAGGGCCCTAAATATTGCCAAGACAGCCCCAAGAGGCCCCAGACACGCCGAAGATGGCCTCAGGACGGCCGACGACGCCGCCAAAACGAGGCAAATGCGCCTCCTGAGGCCCCTCCAAAGGGCCCCAGAAGCCGAAAATCATAAATTGTCCGATGGTTTTAAAAGCATTTTTGCGCTCTCGCATGTTCCGCCTCCCCACGGTCGCAGACGGCGTCAGAGGCCCTTCAGATCGCTCCAAGACGGCCGAATAGGCTCCCAAGAAAGCCCAGAGACGGCCCAGGAGGCTCCCCAGATAATTCAAGAGGACCTCGAGAGCGCCCCAAGAGAGCCCCAGGAGCGACCCAGGAGGGCCCGAAGAGCGTGACATTTCAAGGTCTCTGGCCTGAGAGGCTCCTAGTACGCCCCCAGAGGCCATCAAGAGGCTCCCAAGAAGCCCCGCGAGGCTCCCAAGAGTCCCCCCGGAAGCCCCAACAGGCCCCCAAGGGGCCCCCAGGGAAGCCCCCTGCGGGCCCCCAAGACACCTCGGTAAATCGTATTTCCCAGACAGCTTTCCGGGAACATGAATCCTTGAGCTTCCGCCCACCGCCCCAACAATGTTTCCAATAGGCTTGCCGACAAGGCCAAAAAGGCCCCCTCGGTGAGCCCCCAGAGGCCCCCCTCTTAAGAGAGCCGAACAAATCATGCTCCCGAAAAGCTTCTCGGGAACATGATTCTCGGGGTGCCGCCTTCTGCCCAAACCATGTTCCCTAAACGCCTGCCAGGAAAAAAAACGAGAGTCCAAAGCAGCGCTACCTGCCGCCACGTTCGGAAACGCGTCAGGCCCCGAAGCCTCCGGAGGCGCCCAACGACACCCCAACAAATCATGTTCCCAGGAAGCCTTCCGGGAACATATTCCTCAGGCTTCCGCCCCCGGCCCCAACCATGCGTCCCAAAATGCTTGCCGGGCAGCCGCCCAATGGGCCCTCCTACACGCCATCATGTTACCAGAAAGTTCTCCGATAACATGATTCCTCAGGCTTCCGCTCCCCGCACGCAACATCTGTCCCAAAGCGCCTGTCCAGCAGCATTCCAATGGGCCCTCGAGCACGTTCTTGGAAGCCCCACAAGATGCTGATGATGACGATGATGATGTCGAAGGTGACGATGATGATGGTGATGGTGATCGTGATGGTTGTGATGATGCTGACGACGATATCCACGATATCGATGAGGATGGCGATGAGGATGGCGATGGTGACGATTACGATGATCCTAGCTAGAACTTGAGCGCGCGCTTGCGCGATGGTTCTAGTATATATATATATATACATACATATATATATGTATATATATATATATATATATAGTTTCGCCGGCGTTCGATGTCAGGTGATTATCGATGATGTTATTTGGTGTTGCATGTGCGTTGGTTGTTTTTTTGCAGATGCTCGTGTATGGTACATGATATTTGATTTCCGATGTTGGTTTAAGTATGTCGATTTCCGTCGACCGGCGGTTACCGTTTATCTTTCGTTGATTTTCGTCGACTTCTAATGTGTTGTGACTATCTATGGATTTTCCTCGACACCCGATCTTTTTTGATTCGGAGACCGTCGACGTTCGATTTTCGTTTGCTTTCGATATTATTGCATTTGTTGGTGATGTTCGCTGGCATTTGCGATGATCGTTAATTTGTCGCGAGCCAGCTTCTTCCTTAAAGCAACGCCGGCAATGCGAAGTGCGCCGGAATCGAGTCCATTGCATTTTGCGTATCTGGGGCTGTGCCCAGTGGCCGCCATGTGCTTCGTCTCAGCCATGGAGTCCATATTCAGCCCAGAGAAGCCGACAAAGTGACGACAGATACAGGTTTCCGATGGCCCGCTCGGATTACCAACATGAAGTGCGGACCCTAAAGGGAGGGGGGCTTCCGCTAGAGAATTCTTTGCAATCCACACAGACGAAGCTCCCGCCTGAGACTCGGAGCCGAAAAGTGACGACTTTTACAGGATTCCGATGGCCCGCTCGGATTACCAACATGAAGTGCGGACCCCAAAGGGAGGGGGGCTTCCGCTAGAGAATTCTTTGCAATCCACACAGACGAAGCTCCCGCCTGAGACTCGGAGCCGAAAAGTGACGACTGTTACAGGATTCCGATGGCCCGCTCGGATTGCCAACGCGAAGTGCGGGCCCATAGGGAGGGCGCCCCCGCCTTCAATTTCTTCGCACTTCAATCATTCACAGACGAAGCTCCCGCCTGAGACTTCCTTCGGTTTCAATCCAGAAGAGCCGAAAAGTGACGACAATTACAGGATCCTGGTGACCCGCTCGGATTGCCAGCATGAAGTGCGGACCCCATATGGAGGGGGTTCCCGCCTATGACTTCCTCGCAATGCACTCACAACCTCCATTTTCAGTCGGCAGGAGCCGAAAAAGTAACGACAATTGGAGCATCCCGATGACCCGCTTGGATTACCAACATGACGTGCGGACCCATAGGGAGGGGGTTTCCGATTGAGAGTTCCTCACAATTCACTGACAAACGGAGCTCCCGTTCGAGAATTTTCCATAATCGGGCCAGAGGAGCTAAACAACTAACGACACTTACAGGGTTCCGATGCTGTGCCCGCATTGCCGACATGAGGTGCGGGCCTCATAGGGAGGGGTTCCTGCCTAAAATGTCCTGGCAATTCACTCGCAGACGAGGCCCCCGCCTGAGACTTCTCAGGCCAGACAAGTTCAAAAGTGACGACAGGCACAGGGTTCCGATGACCCGCTCGGTTTACCAACGTGAAGTGCGGGCCCCATAGGGAGGGGGTTCCTGCTCGAGACTTCCTCGCGATTCATTCACAGACGAGGCCCTTCTTGTAGATGATCATGACGGGATGGTGCTAATGATGACGATGGTGGTGTGCGCGGGTGATGATGACGACGATGATTCTGATGCCCGGCGATCATTATGGGATCATATTGTGACGATTGAGTGATTGATGGGAGAACGTGAATGAGTGAGAGAGTGAGTGGATGATGATGAATAATGATGTAATTGAACGACAGGTGATGATGATGAGATGATGATGATGATGCTGATGATGATGATGACTGTGATTGTGATGATGATGACGATGGTGATGATGATGATGATGAGGAGGATGATGATGATGATGATGCTTATGATGATGATGCTGATGACTGTGATTGTGATGATGATGACGATGGTGATGATGATGATGATGATGATGATGATGAGGATGAGGATGAGGATGAGGATGAGGATGAGGATGAGGATGAGGATGAGGATGAGGATGAGGATGATGATGATGATGATGATGATGATGATGATGATGATGATGATGATGATGATGATGTATGAGTGTGTGAGGGGGAGAGAGGGGGAGGAGGAGGACTGCGCGGGGTACCCAGACAAAGCAAGAACCCCACTTAGGATGTTGAGAAAAACGAGTCTTGATGAGGTTCGCAACCATCATGTTCCGTGCGTCGCACATTCATTTATACATTGAATACACATGTGTATGCATGAGTGTGTATATGTGTACGTATATACATACATATATATATATATATATGCATATATGCATATATATATATATATTGTTTCGCCGACGTTCGATGCCAGGTGTTTTTCGCTGATGTTATTTGATGTTGCATGTTTGTTGGCTGTTTTTGCAGATGTGCATTGTACATGATATTTGATTTCCGATGTTGGTTTAAGTATGTCGATTTCCGTCGACCTGCAGTGTCCGTTTATCCTTCGTTGATTTTCGCCGACATCTAATGTGTTGTGACTATTTATGGATTTTCCTCGACACCCGATCTTTTTTGATTCGGACACCGTCGACGTTCGATTTTCGTTTGCTTTCGATATTATTGCATTTGCTGGTGATGTTCGCTGGCATTTGCGATGATCGTTAATTTGTCGCGAGCCAGCTTCTTCCTTAAAGCAACGCCGGCAACGCGAAGTGCGCCGGAATCGAATCCATTGCATTTTTCGTATCTGGGGCTGTGCCCAGGGGCCGCCACGTGCTCGCGAATCAGAAGTATTTTCATTTTGTTGCTGCAGATCTTCGAACGCCTCGGGCCCGCTGGGATGGCCCGCTCGGATTGCCAACGTGAAGTGCGGGCCCATAGGGAGGCCGCCCCCGCCTTCAATTTCTTCGCACTTCAGTCATTCACAGACGAAGCTCCCGCCTGAGACTTCCTTCGGTTTCAATCCAGAAGAGCCGAAAAGTGACGACAATTACAGGATCCCGGTGACCCGCTCGGATTGCCAGCATGAAGTGCGGACCCCATATGGAGGGGGTTCCCGCCTATGACTTCCTCGCAATGCACTCTCAATCTCCATTTTCAGTTTTGTTCGGTTTCGTTTTGCTGCTGCAGAGCTCCGAACGCCTCGGGCCCGCTGGGCCGGCCGAGTGGAGCCCCGGTGGGCCCAGGCCGAGCTGGAGCGCCGGGCGGGCCTGCACGGCTCGCCCCTCCCGGCCCCCCCGTCCGAGGGACAAAGAGAGGAGCCTTGAGGAGGAGGAGGAGGAGGAGGAGGAGGAGGACCCAGACCCCCTCGAGCAATGAAAAAATCATGACGGGAGGTTTTTCTCAATTTTCGGCCTCTGGGGGCCCTCACCGGGCCTCGGGAGCGTCAAAAAACGACTCGGGATGACAAACCGGTCCTGGGGAAGGGGTCGAGAACTCTGGGGTCGACGTAATGCAAAATTCATTACGTCGGGGGTCTGGGACGCTGGCTGGCGGTCGCAGCGCTCCAGACGAGGGCGCACGGGAGGAGGAGGGCTCCCCTTGGCTACCCTCCGGCCCTCCCCGACCCCCGAGGGGGAGAGACTGCTTCGAGGAGGAAGAGAGCCTCGGGGGGGAACAGCGAAACCTCCGAGGGAAGAAACGTCAGCTACTGCACCCCCGAGGGAAGAAGAAAAGTTTCGAGGGGGGGAAAACACAACAAGAACACGAGGTGGACCGGCTCCTGAACGAGTCCATGGATGTGTTGCGTCATGACCCTGCCCTCTCCTTCGCCTGGGACCGGGTGCCGTGCACAAGCGCGCTGAAGAGCGAGGTCGTCGAGTCTCTCCGCGGGTATGGCGACCATAAGCCGTCAGCTGTCGCCGACTTCGTCTCGGGCAAGCAGCTCGAGATCGAAGCGCTCAATGGGTACGTTGTCGACTGTGGTCGGGAGCTACGCCTGGATACCCCCTTCAATCGTACTCTTCTGGACAAGTTGCAAGCCATGTCTATCTGAATGGTTCAGGGGCTCTCACTTTGTGCATAGAAGGGGCTATCGACATGAGTTGTTTTTTTTGGTTGCAGCGGCCTGCTGTTCGAAACGGCGTCGCTTAATACTTGACATGCTTGCTTTCGGAGCCGAGCTCTGCTGCGCCACTTCCCTGCCAATCGCGGTGAGGCGCATAGCTGCATGCAGATCGATTTCTCACACCTGTCGATGCCTCAAGCGTAGCGTTAACGCGCACCGATTCTCCAAGATACAACGCTTCGCGTGAGCACAGTCGAACACGCTCTCCTTCCGCTCATGTCTGGTAATTAATATTCCTCCTCCTTCCCTAGGGGAACGAAACATTACCCTGGTGAC
>CAUYUJ010014158.1:404180-432959 GCA_963575745.1 Prorocentrum cordatum
TGCCAGGGACGCGGCAGCTGAGGCCTTGGACAAGGCTGTCGAGCATGCTGACTCGCTCCAGGCCCAGTTGGACAGCGCCAAGTCGGTGGTGGTGGCCCGCTCCGCCAAGTACGACGAGGCTCTGGCAGCTTACACTACGGCTGTGCAGGCCTTGGCGCAGCAGGTCGCTGGCGCGACACCGCAGACGGCTGGCCCGCCGCTCTCAGGCAAGCTGTCCATCGCCAAGCTGCTCAAGGGTGACAACGTGGAGCTGGACGACGAAGGTCTCTTCGGCTTGGGGGCCCTGGAAGACTACGAGATTCAGGAGTCAGACCGTGAGGAGGCTGCCAGACGCAAGGCCGATCTCCAGAACAAGTTCAAGGCCGTGGCGCAGGAGGCGTTCGGCAAGTTCGCGAAGGAGGCCCGCGAGCTCGAGCGTCAGCACTCGGAGCTCAAGGACCGCCTCCAGAAGAAGCGCAAGACCTCAGGCGAGGCGGCCGAGGCGGTGGCGCAGCCAGCGGCACCAGCTGCGGCAGCGGGGGCCAAGACGGCAGGCGAGGCAGGAGCCCCCACGGCGCCTGCTGGCCCAGCGGCCGAGCCTGGCGGCCTCGTCGCCGATGGCGACAAGGATGTGGTGGCGGCGGCGCGCGCGCGGTTGGCTGCTGCAGCCAAGGGCGCTGGCCGCGGTGCTGGCAGCAGCGGCGGGGCCGCCACTGCTCCACGGCCGACCCTTTGACGTCCCTGACGGGGTCGGTCCTCACCATCGGCATCTACACGGTCACGAAGATCTCGCCGTTCTCGGGCTTGTGGGCGATCCACCTCTTCGGAGGTGCCACGTCTGGGACGGCCACTACTACATGGGGCACTGCGACGACGCGCAGTGGTTTTCTTCCTCTTCACTTTCTGCTTCCACTCCCGCATGGGCGCCTGGTCCAGTCTATGACGACTACTTCTACCTAGGCGGCGAGAGTGACGGCACCTCCTTCACCAACACTGGGGCCACCTATCTTGACGGTCCGACGTATGATGACATGCAGGCCGTGGCTGGCCCTGATTACTGCGTCTGGAAAGATATGGACCCTGATAGGCAACGCGCACTTGAGCTCCAGCGTGATCTCGAACGTGCCCTTCGCAGCTTCACGGGGCACTGGCTGGAGGACCCGCACGTCCTGGACGACGATATGGACGGGATGCACTGGAGGCGGCACTGCGTGCCCTACGTTGCCAACTACCTGTCGCACCCGTTTCTGCGGCCGCTGGTCATGGAGAAGGCCCAGCAGGATGGGCATGACAACCCTCACATTGCTGCAGTTGATATGGCTATCGACATCTGCAGGCGCGCATTCCGTGCTCGGCGGCGAGCGCGTTTCCACTACCATGACTGGCTGCGGAGCCTCGAGGCCCTCGACCCCGAGGAGTACGACAACCAGCTTGCCCTCCACGCCGAGGCGATGATCAGGGAGCAGGAGATCTTCGATACTCGCGTGGATCCTCGCCGCCCCGATGGAGAGGAGGCCAGGTCTGCCTCGTCCTACACGGGCTGCTCTGACACGGTGACCGTCAGCGACTACGAGGGCAGCGATCCTGACGACTCAGGTGGTACTACGACTGCGAGCTCCACGGGCAGCTGTCCTGCATCTCATACACGCTGCAGCGCCACGGCTTTTCGGCGCGCGCACAGCCTTGGACGACGTCGTCGACGGGGCCTTCGAGCTGGAGCAGCCCGACCCCAAGCCGGGCACGTTTTACTGCAGATTGGGAATGGAGCTAACATCAGATGCAGGCTCCCAGCCATAGCGTGCTCCGACTGCTGCCCCCTTGGGCCTCTTGGGTATCGGAGTGATCACCCCCCCGTCTCTCCGAGAGCTGTTACGGTCGCCGAGCCATCAGCGTCGGTCCTGGAGGACCAGGTCGGCCGTAGGTCGGCTAGGGTGAGAGACGGAGGGGGGGCCCCTGATGGGGCCGCGTCGCCCAGGGTCTTGCAGAGACATCGTGGCAAGGCCTGCAAGATCATGACGGTCAATGTCACGGGCTGGGGCTCCCTCCTTACGCAACTGGAAGAGAAGCGCATCCCCGATGACGTGCAGGCTGTGCTCATCCAGGAGCACCACCTGGAGGAGGCCAGGATCGAGTCGGCGCTGAAGGCCGCCAGGGCCCATGGGTGGAAGGCTGACCTCTACCCTGCTCGGCGCACGGGCAACGGCGACGGCGCCACTGGCGGTATCGGCCTCCTGGTCAGGCCGCACGTCGCCTTCAGACGCCTGCAGTTCGACCATGACGGCATCCATGCGCCTGGCACGGCTCGTCAGGGTTTCTGGACCACCGACCTGGGGCCTAAGGAGGGGCTGGTGCTGGCGGGCCTCTACCTGCACACCAGCAAGGACCTGGAGGATGTGAACCTCGACCTCCTCTTCCAGATCGGCAGCGTATTGCACGCCGCAGGCAGGCCATACGTCCTGGGCGGCGACTGGCAGAACCTGCCCGAGTCCCTCAACTGCCTCCGTTGGCCCAAGGCAGTGAAGGGCGAGGTGGTCGCGCCCGACCAGGCCACGTGCTACACGGCCACGAGCGCCAGGGTCATTGACTACTTCCTCGTGCGGCACGACCTGCATGGGTGCCGTGCTCGCACCTTCGACGGCCTCTCGGTCACGCCGCACAAGGGCGTCATCCTCGAGCTGGACGTGTCGCAGATCCCGCTCATGGTGCGCAAGGCCCACATGGCCAAGGCCTTCCCTTCGAGCCAACTGGTGGGCCCCCAGCTTCCAGGACCTGACTGGCAGGCGGCAAGCGAGGCGGCTGCTGCAGCCCATGACCGCGACAGCCTGGACGGGGCCTTCAGCGCGTGGTTGCGGCGCTACGAGGACGAGCTGCTCCAGCACTTCGGCTGCGAGCAGCCTGAGCGGTACCGTGGCAGGTCCGACGGCGTTCGTCTGGTGCACTCGACCCTGCAGATGCACTGCCGCAGCCAAGCGAAAGGACGTGGAGCAGCTGACCCCAGCGAGGGCCACTGGCAATGGCTTGCCCAGAGGCTTCGTGAGTGGCGCTGGCGACGTGCCGCGGTGTGCCACCACCCTAGCGCTGAAGGACAGCTACGCCTTCGTCGGCTGCAGCTGCGGCTTATGCGGTTCACCTTGCCGCAGCCCACGCGCTGGCCCGACATGTGGGAGGCGTGGCGGTCCCTCATCCGACGGCTCGATCAGTTGGGCGAGGACGACCTCGACCACCTGATGCACGACCTGGAGAAGTGCGCCGAGCGCGCTGCTGGCCAGGCCTCCTACCGCAGGTACAAGGCATGGGTGGACTGGTCCCATGATGCCACCGCTGACGGCGGCATGCGGCGCGCCTTCAAGTGGATCAAGCAGGATGCCCCCTGGGCGTGCACCAATGCAGCGGCTGGACCTGGCATTGCCAAGTCTCTCGTGGACGAGGCACGTGACGCTGTTCAACCGTGGCACGACCTATGGGGCCAAGGCGAAGGCATCACAGCCGTTCGCTGGCCCACGGACGTCGGGGACATCGAGCTCCCGTCGATCGAGGACCTGCGGAAGACAGCACACACCTTCAAGTCGGACACAGGGCTGGGCTGCGACGTGGTCCACCCTCGACATCTGATTTTTCTAAGCGATGATGCGCTACAGACCTTGTTGGAACTCTGGTCTCTGATGTTGCGTCTTGGCTACGTCCCGGCCCCGATTCGTGTCATGCGCGAGGCTCTCCTTCCGAAGCCCGATGGTGGGAGACGCACAATTGGCATCTTCCCTGGCACGGTGCGGCCACTGACGCGATACTTGCGGGCCACCACGGGCGCGAAGTGGGCCGACAAGAACAAGCGCAGCTACATCTTCGGCACTGAAGGTCAGAGTTGTGAGGCCTGTATATGGAGGCAGGCGGCTGCAGGCGAGTGGGCCACGCACAGTGGTAAGACCTGCCTCTCCATCTTGCTGGACCTCTCCAAGGCCTATGAGTGCATCCGCTGGAACCGTCTGGCGACCTGTGCTACCGACCTGGGCTTCAACATGTGCTTGCTACGGCTGCTGCTCATGCTGTACTCCATGCCCAGGCTGCTATCCTTCGAAGGCATCGTCTTCGAGCTGATGACGCCGATGCGTGGCGTGGTAGCAGGATGCTCATTCGCTGACCTGATGATGCGCATTTTTCTTATTCCCATTTTGGATGACCTGGTGAGCCTGCCTGGCATCTCAGTCGGCAACGTGGTCGACGACATCCAGATGCAGTCTACAGGCACTCGGCCCACCGTCGTGCAGCAGCTCAGCAAGGCTTACCGCCAGGCGAGGAGTGCACTCCACGACGCCGAGCTGCTGCTGAACGAGAAGAAGGGCAAGCTCATCGGCAATGACTACCAGGCCAGCGTGGACCTCGGCAAGCGCTGCCCGTCGCTCGTGCAGGCCAGAGACCAGTCGACTCGCAACCTGGGCTGCGACTACAGCTGCGGCAAGCGGCAGGGCATGCGCACGCGGTTGGGGCGCCTGGGCAAGGTCAAAAGGCGCTGTGAAAAAATCCGAGCACTTCGCAGGGCCAGGGGAAAGTGCAAACAGCTGGTCAGCATGGGGCTGGCCCCTGCTGGGACCTGGGGTGACGGGGTCACTGGAAGGTCGTGGAGCGGAGTGATGGCCCTCAGGAGGGCTGCGAGGGCGGCCCTGTTCCCTCACACGGCCCGCAGATCCCTCACCATAGACCTGGCTATGGTTCCTGGAGACACCGCGTCCATCGACCCCGCGTACCCTTGCACGGTGAACCCCATTGTCATGCTCGCCCAAGCCTTCTGGGACGCCTGGATGCCTCGGGAGATCTTGTGCCGTATGCTCTTCAACGCGGACAAGGCCCTCAGAGGGGCCAAGACACCCTGGAGCCAGGTCACGGGTCCTGTTTCGGCAGCGCTGGCTTCTTGTTTCAGGATCGGTTGGACTCTTGGAACGGGTGTGGGCAAGTTGTGTACTGCCGACGGTGAAGTGCTTGATCTTTGTCGTGAGTGCCCCCGCACAGTGAGGATGGTTGCGCAGTGGGGTGTCGAGGCTTGGCTCCTTGACAAGGCCCGCTGCGAAGAAAGCTACCTTAGTACCCTCTCCCACGGACCCTACCTCGCCCCTCTGAAGGCCCTGGTGTCTAGCCGTACTGATGACGACTGGACTGGCATGCACAAGGCTACGCTCCGATGTCTTGCGGCCAACGGGTTCTGGGGGGATGAGCGGCTGCACAGTGTCGGCCTGAGGGATAGCCCAATGTGCTCGCTCTGCGGTGAGGCTCCTGGGACCGTGGGGCACTGGTGTTGGGGGGACTGTGCGTGCACTTGGGCTTTCCGTCGCGACTACCTAGTGCCACCTTCATTGCGAGAGGGTGCCTTAAATCACCCTGACTGGCCCCTCTGGAGCCACGGCCTCGTGGCCGACCCTCGGCCCTGGCTTCCTCGCCCCACGATGGACCTGCTCGTTCACTGGCGCGTGCGACCCCCGTCGGGGGCCTTTGAAGGCCCATGTTTTGGAGACGGCTCGTGCCGTTCGCTTGTGGCCTCTGACCCCAGACTTCGCCGTGCTGGCTGGGGAGTTGTCCAGGTGAATTCGAGCGGTTTGGATGTCTTGGCCTCGCTGTGCGGCCCCCTCCCAGGTTTAAACCAGAGCCCTGAGGTTGCCGAACTCTTTTGCTTTCAAGATGTATCTTGATAATGTAATGTTTGGCCCTTATGAATACCTCTCTGACTGTGATTGGGTGGTCTCCAGCTTCCGTAAGGGACGTTGTGAGACCACTGGTGCGCTGCACGCCTGTGCCGACTTATGGGAGGGGGTTTGGGACCGTGTGTCGGACTTGGGGGGGGAGGTCGTTGTGATCAAGGTCAAGGGTCACGCGCGCGTGCGTGATGACGACCTTGACGAGGGTGCTCGATGGAGGCGCCTAGGCAATAAGGCTGCTGATGAGACGGCGCGCGCAGGAACCGCCATGCACCCCTCCGATCAGGAGGCCGAGGATCGAGTGATCCGTTCCCATCGGCTGGTCCAGTATGTGGGTAAGTACTTGGCCAGGACCATCCGTGGGGCAGGGCCAAGTCTGGCCTCCGCCTCCCGTCGCGAGGTGGGGCTTCGGAGGGGGCGCCGAATCGTCCCTCGGCTCTCGGATGATGTTGCGCCTCCCGAGGGCACTCATGACCCTGTCTGGTTTCCCAAGGGCGGCTTCAGGTGCATCAGGTGCCTGAGATCGGGGAGCACGATCCAGATTTTGAAAGCCACCCCCTGCAGACCTGGAGCTGGCCACCGCGTTTGGACGGTGGGCCCTTTTGTGTTTTGCAGTGTCTGCGGTGCTTATAGTGAGCACAACACCCAGAAGCTCGGTCAAGATTGCCACGGAAGCTGCCCGCGTGGGTCTGTTGCGTGGGACCGCCTGCGTAAGCTGTGGCGTGGCTGCCACCCCCGCAGCGGGATCGAGCTTCGGGCCTCGGGAGTCGGACCCCGCCCCACCCCCTTTGGCGCATTCGCCCTCGACCACAAATTTAAGGGCCTGGAGGTCCTTCCTGGGTCCGAGGAGGAGGATGATGCTTGAGGCTGGTTGGTCCTGGGTCCGCTCCCGTTTTTGAAATTTCTTGTGTTTTTCCTGACGGAGGCACTCGCCCCCCTTCTTGCTCCTCCTCACCCTGCCTGGGAGGTGCCCGTCAGCCCACTGTTCGCGCCCTAAGCGCGAGGCCGCTGGCTGCTAGTCTCGACTGCACCCCTTGGCCCCACCAGCACAAACTCCTCCTCCTCCTCCTCCTCCTCCTCTCCCCTTCCTCCTCCTCTCCTCCTCCTCCTCCTCCTCCTCCTCCTCCTCCTGCTCCTCCTCCTCCTCTCCTCCTCCTCCTGCTCCTCCCCCTCCTCCTCCCCCTCCTCCCCCTCCTCCTCCCCTCTCCTCTCCTCCTCCTCCTCCTCCTCCTCCTCCTTGTCCTACTCCTCCTCCTCCTCCTCCTCCTCTCCTCCTCCTCCCTCCTCCTCCTCCTCCTCCTCCTCCTCCTCCTCCTCCTCCTCCTCCTCCTCCTCCTCCTCCTCTCCTCCTCCTCCTCCTCCTCCTCCCTCCTCCTCCTCCTCCTCCTCCTCCTCCTCCTCCTCCTCCTCCTCCACTCTTCTCCGTCTCTGAGGTCTCTGAGGTCTACTTTCCTGGGCCTCGGTGCCGTCAGGAAACGACCCAGGACGAGAAGCGGGTCCCGGGGAAGGGGTCCAGATCTAGTTAAGAAATCACGACGGGCGGTTTCTTGCTACTATTTTCGGCCTCCGGGGGCCCTTCCCTGGGCCTCGGGGCCGTCAAGAAGCGACCCAGGACGAGAAGCTGGTCCCGGGGAAGAGGTCCAGACCTAGGGGGTCGACGTGGCGAAAAAGTCACGACGTCGGGGGTCTGGGGAGCCGTCGTCGCTGCGGCGGCCACGGCTGGATTCTCTTCGAGATTCCGGCCGCAGCGCGCCCAGGGGGAGAGGCCCGGAGCGGCAGCGGCGGTGAGCCCAGGGGGGGATCGAGTCTAGGTGGTCCAAGCTCCTCTGCTTTGCCACATCTCTGTAAGCGGACGAGGATGCGTCGTTTAGACCACAAGCGAAAACTTACATAACAGCGACCACGCAACTGCTGAAACGGCTGAGGCCTAAGAGCCACCTCTCACCGACCTCACCGAGAGGTGGCGCTGAGGTCTCCCAGATGGGGTCCGAGTCCATGGGGTCGGGAAGCGAGGGGGGGTCGGAGAGTGAGGGGGGTCGGGCCTTCTCCCGACTGGACGTAAGAGTGACCCCTCGCCGGAGTGACCTTTGGTGCGGGCCCACCAGCGGCCCTCCGCCCGCAGAGCGGTGATGCGAGCGCAGCCGCCCTTGCGCGTGGAACCGATCCTCACGAGGCTCGGAAGTCCCCCGGCCGTCTGAGCAGTTGTCCGAGCCTTCCCCAGGAGGAGGAGGAGGAGGAGGAGGAGGAGGAGGAGGAGGAGGAGGAGGAGGAGGAGGAGGAGGAGGAGGAGGAGGACAGGGAGGAGGAGACAGGGAGAGGAGGAGGAGGAGGGGAGGAGGAGGAGGAGGAGGAGGAGGAGGAGGAGGAGGAGGGGGAGGCATCGACCCTCAGTCGCCCACTGATCTCCGAGAGAGGGGCCCGACGGCCCCACCCTGTCCAGGAAGGGGCGGATTCACCATCGAATCGAGGGCCTGCAGCCCACTTATCGGCGATGCGTCGCCGATTCCAGGTCGATGCATCCCCCCCCCCCCATGACAGTCCCCTCCTATCGCTGCCCCTCCACATGAGACCCCATCAGAAGGCGCGAAGGCTTCTGAGAGGTCCCGCTGCCTGCTGAGAGGGCATCCTTCTCACTTTCCCCCCCTCGCTCCTCCTCCTCCTCCTCCTCCTCCTCCTCCTCCTCCTCCTCACTTTCCCCCCCTCGCTCGCCGCCGACTTCAGGAGGGGAAAAGACACACAGACACAATTAATCGTCGGTCCCCAGCAAAATATGGAAAAAATATGGGAACTGGGCGGGAAGACGAAAACCCAGAAAATATAGGAAAATATGGGCTATCATTACCTAACAGCGAAGACTGATAGGTTTCTAGTAGTGTCAAAAGAGCTCACAGATCACTCCACAGGGGGGTCCGGGCAGGTGTTGGGGCGTTTCCGGGCGGCATGGGCCGGGCTCGTTTTTCACCAACAGTCACACACTTCGTGCTCTTCGCCTTCCCAGAACTCCATTCCCAGGCCACATTCTGGGGGGCCGGATGCAACTGTAGGCCACTTCGTGCTCTTCGACATCCCAGAACGCCATTCCCGGGCCACATTCTGGGGGGCCGGATGCAACTGTAGGCCACTTCGTGCTCTTCGACATCCCAGAACGCCATTCCCGGGCCACATTCTGGATGCCCGGAGCCAACTGTAGGCCACTTCGTGTTCTTCCATTTCCCAGAACTCCATTCCCGGGCCACATTTTGGATGCCCGGAGCCAACTGTAAGCCACTTCGTGCTCTTCGAGTTCCCAGAACTCCATTCCTGGGCTACATTTTGGATGCCCAGAGCCAACTCTAGTCCACTTCCTGGTCTTCGAGTTCCCAGAACTCCATTGCCGGGCAACATTTTGAATAGCCAGACGCTTCATATTCCTTCCGCCACAGCTGTGTTTGGTTCAGGACTTGCTAGTGACACTGCAGTCCTCTGCATTCAATTGGCCACTACATTCATTCACTGCAGTCCACTGAGTTTTGATTGCAATGGCGTTCCCCTGGCCGTACCCCCATGTCCAACGTTCATCCGCAGCCTCTGCTCCGCGAGGCTCGTCCGAAGTGTCGCCGCCTCGCGGTGCTTCTCAGCCTGCGCCGCCTCGCGGTGCTTCTCAGCCTGCGGAGGAAGGTGGACAGACGCCTGGTTCTGGCGCTGTGCAGCCTGCGTCTTTCACGGTCGCCTCGTTCAATTTCGGGTTCGAGCAGGGCATGATGACTGGTAAGCAGGCGGCCACTCACTGCGCTAACTTCGGAAGGTTGTGCGCCAAGATAGTGGAGACCGCTGATGCTGATATGGTCTGTGGCTGCGAGGTCGGTGCGTTCCGTGAAGGCTTTCGCCGAGCAGGGATCAACGTGACAGAGATCCTCAGTAAGCCTTTCGGTGATGGCATTCGCTTCTTGGAGGTCGACAACTACTTGACTCTCTGGGGGTTCCGCGGTGCTTCTCAGCCTGCGGAACTGACTCTGTGCGAAGACAGCAAAGTTTACAGGCCTCCTAGCGGCCGAGATATTGATGCTGTTATTTCACATTTTGAGGTGAACAAACCAGGCCATGACAAGTTCCACGTGGTGATCGCCAACATGCACATCGTGTGCGGCAAGAAACCGCCGAGCATCCAGACTCGAAAGCGGACAGTTCGCCATCTCCGCTTGCACCTGGACGGCCTGGCCAAGATTCTTGAGAATCTAAACGAGGCAGTCGTTGTGCTTGTAGTCGGCGACGACAACCTCACTTTCCAGGAGGCGCGGGAGGCTTACCAGCGCGAGCAGAACGACGAGAAGGTATGGGAGGTCCATGCCACTCCGGCCGACCTCAAAGGCGACCACGTCGCGGTCTGCGGAGCAGTCGCCCGTTTCTGCTCCATTGCCGTTGGCGCGTCTTTTACGGATCGTGGCATGCGCAACGACGCACACGATGCGGTGGCGGTTGTGCTCACTCTCCCTGGTGCTATTCAGCCTGGGGAGAGCAAGAGGCGGAAATTGTCGTCGAAAACGTCTCCGACGCCGACGTCAGCGTACAGGCGGACCGCGAGTCTTCTGTGCATTGGGATCGGTCGCCGAGTTCTGCTCCTCCGCTTTCACCGACTTCACCGGGTGATCCCGACTACGTCGAGGATGTCGTTCAGAATCGCGCGGACGACTTGCACAGGGAGCTGAGGCAGCTTTGGGACGACAGGTACGACGAGGAGTACGATCCGAAAGTCCTCCATCATCTCAGTCTCTTGCTTTTCAAAAAGAGGAAGTCCACGGAGCCAGCGGACACTGATCCAGCTGGCGCTCCTCAGCCTGGCTCGGAATATGACACGGCCTTTGCGTCTCAGGAGGAGACTGGCCGAGCCATTCTCTCTGTCCTTAAGCTTCGACATGACTTTCTGCGGAGCAAGAACATCGACGACATGCGCTACGTTCTCACGGAGCCTGAGCGCCAGGAATTGGTCAGAGTAGCTCGCGACCAGTACGAGCAGTCGCGGCAGCAGCGTGCGCTTCAGGAACGGGATATCGAAAAGGGAAAAGCGAAAGGCAAGTCTGCGCCACAAGGGGGCCATGCGGTTCCGCAGGGTCCGAACAAAGGGCCAGGCGGTAAGAAAGGTTCTCACGGTGCTTCTCAGCCTGCGGGAAAAGGTGGCCAGGCCAAGGGTGCAGGTCTGGGTGCGTCGCCAAGTTTGTGAAAGACCAGAAGCGTAAGCGGTGGCATCGCCATTTGCAACGTGTGGCCGGTACTAAACAGATCTGGGAGGTGCTGGCCTTCTCAGGGCGCTTCGACGTTGATTGGTTAACGCAAGCGTTGCAAGCTGATCACAGTGAGGGCCGTGATGCAGCAGTTCCCGAGGAAGCTCTGCGGCAACAGCGGCGCCGGCTGCACCACCAGAAGGCCGAGGCCATCGCGCGCTACAACGAGGGGGGGCGGCTTTCCCTCCATCTGTCTGCCCAGGCTGGCCAGGCAAAGCCGAACTTCACGCGCAGGCAGCAGGACGTGTTGCAGATGTTTGAGAGCGGAGCGCTGCTTCAAATCCGCAACCAAGCGATTCTGGCGTGCGGGCACGGCCGTCTGTTCAGGGGCGATGGCGACTACCTGGACATCGGCGGCAGCACGGGCGGTGGCTCCAGGCGCATCATCGATTCTTGGCAGCCGCCGGACTGGCGTGACTTCCTCCAAGACGATCAGGACATCTGAGTTTTGCAAGTCTCTCTGCCCGCGGTGCTTCTCAGCCTGCGGTCTGCCGCTCTCCAGCTGCGGTCTCGAGCAGTAGTGTTCGAAAGCATGCGAGTTCCTGCGGTGCTTCTCAGCCTGCAGGTTTCGCAGCCTGCGCTCTGCAGTACAAGTGCTTTTCAGCATGCGACATCCTGCGGTGCTTCTCAGCCTGCAGGGTTCGCAACGTGCGGTTTGCAATGCATTCCTTTTCAGTATGCGAGTTCCTGCGGTGTTTCTCAGGCTGCAGGGCTCCGAGGCTCTTCGCTTCGATGCCAATGTTTTCAGACACCGTAGCTCCGTTCCGTAAACGTCTTCCAAGAGCCGCTCGCAACCTTTTGCAGCTGGCTGTCTGCACGCTTCGCCGGCTTTTGCTGCGCGGACAATTTTCTCACACACGTCAGCGCCGTTTGTAGGCGTCAGAAAAACATGTAGACATTCACGAAGGGCTCAGTCTGTATATCGTCACATCATTACATACGCAGTCGTCGAACACATCGGTGTACATTCAGCGCTTTGTCCTTCTAGCTGGGTTGCTTCGTGCTGAGGCTGAGGCTGATGCAGGCTGAGGCTGAGGCAGGCTGAGGCTGAGGCCGAGGCCGACGGCAGACTGAGGCTGAGGCTGAAGCAGGCTGAGGCTGAGGCAGAGGCAGGCTGAGGCTGAGGCTGAGCTGAGGCAGGCTGATGCTGAGGCAGGCTGAGGCTGAGGCTGAGGCTGATGCAGGCTGAGGTTGAGGCAGTCTGAGGCTGAGGCCGAAGCTGAAGGCAGACTGATGCTGAGGATGAAGCAGGCTGAGGCTGAGGCTGAGGCAGGCTGAGGCTGAGGCAGGCGGAGGCTGAGGCTGAGGCAGGCTGAGGCTGAGGCTGTGACTGCGACTGCCGTTGCCACTGCGACTGTCATCGCGAATGCGACTACGACTGCGAGAACAGCAGAACTCTACAACTGGATTCTCGTCTGAATCTTAAGGGGAATGCTTCCAGATATGCTCCTACACATCGCTGTTAGGTTGCTTTGCCGGGATAATTTTATCTGTGTGTATTTATCTGAGTGTCCTTGGGCTCCTCGCTCCTCCTCCTCGCTCCTCCTCCTCCTCCTCCTCCTCCTCCTCCTCCGCCTCCTCCTCCTCGCTCCTCGCTCCTCGCTCCTCGCTCCTCGCTCCTCCTCCTCCTCGTCCTCCTCACTTCCCCCCCCCCCTCGCTCGCCGCCGACTGCTGCCTCCGATGCCCGCCGCTGCTCGCTCGCCGAGGCTCGTCCGAGCACCGCTTTCCGGGCCCTGGGACCGTCCGCCAGCAGAGGCTGCGGGAGGAAGAGCTGGGGCAAGGGGCTCGGGACCTCTGGGGGCTCCGCGCGGGGCAGCAGGTACCTCAAGACATCGGGTCGAAGTCTGATAGTTCCACGCTCTGGTATTTTCAGATTGGAGTCTCGGGGTCTGATCTTGTTTGAGCTCGGGTGACTCGAGGGCTCGAAGCCCGATGTGTCTCCATCTGTCTCCCGCCGCCCCGAGCACTCTTCGGGTCCGTTTGTGCCTCCCGAGCCCGGATCTCCACCGCCGTGAGCCAAAGAGCAGGGCGGAGGTGTGTCGCCGTCGTCGGGAGGAGGAGGAGGAGGAGGAGGAGGAGGAGGGAGGAGGAGGAGGAGGAGGAGGAGGAGGAGGAGGAGGAGGAGGAGGAGAGGAGGAGGAGGAGGAGGAGGAGGAGGAGGAGAGGGAGGAGGAGGAGGGGGAGGAGAGGGGGAGGGCCGTCGTCGGCCTCCAGGGGGCCGAGGTGTGGCGAAAACACCGCTCGTGGGTCGAGGGCCCAGTCTGGGCGGGCCGCCTCGAGAGCTCTCGGGGCCCCCCGCCCACCCAGGCCGTCATGGGCCCTCCTCCTCCTCCTCCCTCCTCCTCCTCCTCCTCCTCCTCCTCCTCCTGCCTCCTCCTCCTCCTCCTCCTCCTCCTCCTCTCCTCCTCCTCCTTTTCCTCCTTCTCCTCCTCCTCCTCCTCCTCCTCCTCCTCCTCCCTCAGGCGGCGGGCGGGCGAGCGGGGGCCGTGGCAGCACGGAGCCTCTTCGGGCCCTCCTGGGGCATCTCTTGTTGCCTCTCGTGTTCTCCTGGGGCCTTCGGGAAGCTGCTGCGCTGTCTTGGGGCCTTCTTGGGCCGTTCTGGGGCAGTCCTGTGGCGACCTCAGGGCAAATTGCCGCCCGAACCCCCCTCCGGATGACGACCGCAACGACGACGACGACGACGACGACGACGACGACGACGACGACGACGACGACGACGACGACGGTTCCTTGGGGGGTGGTTCTCACACGCTTGGCGATCTCGAATCTCGAATCTCACACGCTTGGCGATCCGAAGGGGGTCGCCGGATCGTCGTGAATTCGGTTCTGAAGACCTTTGGCCGAGATGCTTATTTGAAAATTGCAAACCTGCCACATCGGTACCAGTGGCGCCAGGACTGCAGTACCCATCAAGTTTTTGTCTCTCGGCAAATTGGTAGGACTGCAGTACCTATCAAGTGTCTTGTCTCTCTCTCTCCCCCTCTCTCTCGGCATCTTGGTACGGCCACTTCTTGTACCTCATCGGATGTATCTGGGCTCCACACAGTACTCCTCAGCATTGTCGTGTGTGCGCACGAGAAGTGGACGTTTCATGCTTCTGGACAGTGTCGTCTGGGTTTAGGCTACCAGGCGCTACTGTCACAGGGCGGACCCTGCAAGCTGCAGGGCATCTCTTTATGTCCACTGAATTGACCATGATTCGTTCAATGGAAGTCTTTCAGACTTGCAAATACGGCGGCGTCTCGTAAATACAGATTCGGTAACGTTTCTTGAATGCCTGATTGCCCGAAGTCTCAGATCAAAGACCCAGTCGCGAACTAGCGCAAACCACATCATCGTCGTCGTCATGTTCGTCTCCTGCGTCACCGCCGCCATCACCCTGGTGTCGCATAACCATTTTGACAAGATTCTCCGATAATAGACTGATGCCATCGCGCGGTCCCCCGCCAGTGCTGTCATACAGTCTGTGTTGATCCATTGGTATCGCGGAACTGTTCTTCTTCATCTTTCCACGGGCATTCGGTAGCCATCGCGTTCCTACCATCGGGTCTCGACCTGATTGGCAGAATGTGTGGTCGCCGAGGGGTCATTATCCCGGGATTGTCCTACTTTCTCGCATTCGGAACGGCGTTGCACTCAGTCAGATGGGCGACGGCGACGATTTCATTATGCCTGGTTCGCCTCGAATTGGATCCACTGCCAGTTTGGAGGAAGACGAGTGGAAGGAGGACGAGAAAAAAGGGGGAGGGGCATCATGAAGCGCGAACGTTTCTTCCATGCGGAGGAGAAGGACAAGGAGGAGGAGGAGGAGGAGGAGAAGAACCAGAGTGGACCCAGGACGTATCAACGATATCATGGCCGTCGGCCCATCCCTCCACAGTGCCTGGGTTGTGGGTCAGAGTCATCAGGGATGCTTCTTAGGGTCTCTTCGGAGTTGTCTCGGGGGCTTCGGGGGGCAGTTTTGCTGCTTCTTGGGGGCCTCTTAGGAGCCTCTTGGGAGCCTCTTGGGGACCTCTTGGGGCTTCCTTGGGGGGGCGTCTTGGGGCAGCTTGGGAGCCTCTTGGGGGCCTCTTGGGGCCTCCTGGGGGCGTCAGCTGGGCGTGGCAGCTCGGGAAAAAGCAAGCCCGCGAGGAAGTCGTAAGCCCCCCCCTCCAGTTTTTTTGTTAGGGGGGTCCCCCCCCTCAGATTGCTTTGGTTTATGATTTTCTGTGCGTGTTTTTCTAGGGTGTTGTTTCCCCCTGGAAGAAAATCATCAGAACGTGCTTTGCTGAGGGGTGGATCTCCCCTCCAAACGAAACCATGTACCCCCCTCATGGGCGTGTTTTTGTTTGTGGTGCTCCCCCCAACAGGGCGTTTGGTTTGTTCATGTTCTCCCGCAGAATCACCCCTCAGGACGAAAGCTATAGTCTATTACCAAAGAAACGTGGGGCACCTGAAACCTTCATAGACCGAAGGCATACGACGAAGAACAAGCCTGAAGAGGAAACAAGCAGTCAAACCCAGAAGCATTCCACAAGACAGGGAAACATAATCTTTTGGAAGGAGAAGGAGGAAAGCTGAGGGGAATTGTATCGTGAAGAAACTCTGCAGTGATGCGATGGCGGCCAAAGTCTGCAATGGCAATGGCCCATGGCTCGGGACTCGGGCCGATGGCGGGGAGGACGGATGAGGAGGAGAAGGAGGAAAAGGAGGAGGAGGAGGAGGAGGAGGGGGAGGAGGAAGAGGGAGAGACGGAGGAGGAAACGACTTCGACAAAAAAGCACCCCCCAAAAAGCATGGAGCGGCGCTCGAGCCAATCCGCGACAGGCGGGACGGGGCGCGCAGATTCGGGGGCTGGGAAAAAACGCACGGCAGCCGTGCAGACTCCTGCGCGCAGCGTGCAGGGCAGGGGCGCGCACGCAGGGCGGCGAGGGCGCAGAGTCCGGCAGAGCCCGCGGAGCCCCGGGCGCGGTCGCCGGCGGGGCTCGCCCGGCGAGTCCAGGGTGCCCCATTGAGGGTGGGGAGCCGAAGGTCAGGAGGGGAAAAAACACACAGACACAATTAATCGGCGATTCCCAGAAAATATGGGGAAATATGGGAAGTGGGGGGGGAAGACAAAAACCCAGAAAATATGGGAAAATATGGGGGATATTTTTATTTGTGTGTATTTATTTGTGTGTCCCAGTTCCCCTTTCAGAAGGGGAGCACGGGCGGGCGCGCTGCGCTCGAGCCTGCAAGATTCGGGAGCGGAGGAAGGACGTGCGCATGTCCAGGCTGGCCTCGAGAGTGCGCGGCCCCGACTCCGGATCCGCCCTGCTTTTTGGGGAAGTTCGTAAATAGGGCTCGGAATCTCCGCCTCGTGCCAATTTCCGCCCTGCTTTTCTGTGGCTGCTTCCGCCCTGCTTCTGTGGATTTCCGCCCTGTTTTATGTTGGGTGCAGAAAATTCCGCCCTTTTTTCGGCTTCTTAAAGGTGGATTTCCGACGCAGTTTTAAGTTGGAGAAAAAGCCAAAGTGCGGATCTGGAGTCAGGGAGTGTCGGAAACTGGAGCATATGCATTACCAGTGGCGGCCTCTTGTTCAATCCTCGGAGGTTTTGAGGGTCGGGGACGGCGTCGGGGTGGCGTGGTGTATGCTTGCTTCCCCGTTTTCCCGTGGAAGCAGCAACACATGTATACACCAGGATGCCGTGTACGCCAGAATCCGTTCTCGTGTGCGAATCTCAGTGCGGGGCCAGAAAAAAGCATCGGTGTAGAAAGTTCCGTTTCTTACATTGCCCGAATGTTCGCATCACGCGGCCGGTCTCGCGTCTCGCGGATCGAGGGGCCGTGTTCGTGTACATAGTTGGGCGCCTACGTCCTTTCGTGGGCTCCGCAAAACATCAGGGCAGCGTCCCGCGTCGGCTTGCCTCGGAGCGTTGGGTGGGGATGCTTCCCATGAGTGGTAAGTTGGGCGTGCCCCTCAACAGGGGGGAGATTCAAAGATGGTGTGAACAACAATCTGGAGACGATGTTTTGACCATTGCTGCATATGCCAAACATCCCCCTGAAGAAGGACGGGCCCGACCAACATTGGTGTATCTCCTCAGGTTCATGTTTGGGGGCCTCTCGTCTACCGCAGGGAATTATGCCAAGTGTTTCATCATCATGCGTAGGATGAGCAGCAGGATGAGGAGCACGAGTATCAGCACCCGTGTACGTAGTCGCTTGGTGCCTCTCTCCTCTCACCTCCCCCCCTCGCCCCCATCCTCCTCCTCATCGCCCCCATCCTCCCCTCCTCGCCCCCATCCTCCTCCTCCTCATCCTCCTCCCCTCTCCTCCCCATGCCTCCTCCTCATCCCCCTCTTGCCGCGAGGCGACGTTCCATTTTATGAGGGGCCGGCGGGCGCCCGCGTAGCAGGCTTCGCCGCGCCAGAGTGCAGATGGCCCCTGAACGCCGAGACGGTGGACCACAAGCCGAGCCATCCCACCGAGAAGGCGTTCGGGGCCGCGCTGGGGGGGGTCGACGGCGGCCAGGCAGGGTGGGGAAGCACGAAGGGGAGGGGGAGGAGGAGGAGGAGGAGGAGGAGGAGGAGGAGGAGGAGGAGGAGGCTAGGGGTTACGAGGAGGAATTTGAATTGCGACCTGATTCGCCATGGACAACGGTCAGATAGTGTCGGCACTCAGCTAGCTTCATAAACACGAGCAGTCGAGAGCATTGAAGCACGGGCGCCAAGGAGAGTACATGTTCACGGCCCAGCCACCCCATGCCCATCCCCCCCCAAACGACCACACCTAAAGGTATGACAGCTTGGCGCCGTGCGTGTCAAAGCAAGACCAGGCTCCGACCCCAAACGGGCGAAGTAAGTGTCAAGACCGCTCCAATTCCTCCCACCAACTGGCACATCCCCGACCCTATCGCTTGCCGAACAGGCTACGCCATTGACGGTGCACGAGCGTGGGTAAAGAGAGGGAGGGAACATATACCGCAGGAGAGAGAGCGGATTAGAAGGACATCGTCTCTCAGCGGGTCCGCTGCTGGCACCCTCGCGTCAGAAGGCATCGCGGGGCACGCTATTCGCACTCTCGGCCAAGCCGCCCGCGCCTGAGCACCATCAGAGAGACGGTCCTGACAAACACATTCCACGGTGTCACCACACAGTGGGCATGCAATGCAGTGACAGCAGGCAGCAGCACCCCATCCCTGCTACCCCATCCCTGCAACAAACCCGATCCTGCTACCGCTTCTCTGCCGCTCGCCGCGCACGTGGAAGGGTGCGGAGGTGGAGGCAGAGGGGAATACATGCAGGTGATACTCCATGGTCCCGAGGGGATACACGCTCCGTCGCATTTAAGCCATCGTGGGCACCCGCATGGGCTCTACGGGTCTACCCCCTCGGGAAAACGTGCACCGATGGGGCAGTTTGACATTCTCCTCTCCGCATGTCCTCTGCAGCCAACACTTCGCCAGCTCGGCATGGCGGGGCACGCTATTCGTACTATCGGGCCTCGGACAGCGCGTGGGGCCAAGCATATGACGCCATGGGACAATGCAGCCGCCCCCCCCACGACCATAACCCTGCTCCAACCCTGCTACTCCTTACTGCCGCTGGCAACACGCATGCGATGCAAGAAGCAGGATGCGAAGGGAAGATGAGGATGGGAGGGGCCATGGGAGTCACACTGGCCTTAAGAGGAGGCGCCTCGTGGCCAGCAATGCTCTCCAGACTCGCGGGGGACGCCCGCGGAAACTCCCGCGCACTGTCGTCGACACGTGCGGACATCCACATCCCATACCTCCGTCGCTGCACTGAACTGTGAATCGTCGATCGATGCATGCTGACAAGTCCGCAACAACATTATGCAGAGGCGCATGGAAGAACGGAGACGATGCAAGGAAAGACGAGGCAATTCGTACTCTTCTTTTTACTCTGAGGCAAACATTTTGCAAGAGAACATGCCGCGGCAGGCCTGGACACCTCATCCACGAGCCTGCTGCAATCTGGGAGTGGATTGCGCGGCAAGACAGCACTGCACGATTGAGCCTGCAGCACTTGCGGAGGTGACGCGCGCTGGGCAAGAGCCAATTTCTCACTGGCGGCGCCCACCTCCGCAGGCAAACTCACCACCCTTGTGAAAACACGTCCTCCCCATGTCCGTCATCATGGGATCGTCTGGGGCTTCGATCCCTCTCAACATCTGAACTGCGGGCTGCCTCATCGCGTCCCCTTGGCAACGGGCGCTCTTCTCCAGGAACCACGCGCAGCTCCACCCTGCTTGACGTCGGTGGTGACGGTGCCGCCCCACCGGCCGCCATGGCTACCACGATGGTCGGTTGCCCTGGGCATGCAATGTTCCTTGCCCTCATGGCGCGGCGCTCCTCCTCGGCGGCCTCTGCACGGCGCTCGGCAGCTGCCCGCATGGCTCGGCGGCATGCGATGCCTCTTGCCCGCATGGCGCGGCGCTCCTCCTCGGCGGCCTCTGCGCGGCGCTCGGCAGCTGCCTTGGCGCGGGCCGATCGGGCAGCCTTCTTGGCCTTCCAGACGTCGGAAGCCACATCATCACCAGCATCCTCTGGCACAGGCCCGCCATGCCCGCCATCGACATCTGCCTGTATCTCTGCCGCGGCGTGCGCCTGGGCCTGTGTCAGGATGGGCGTACCCGACACTACCACGGGCGCGGCAGGGCCTGGCGATGCAACCACCACCGCCTCCCGCGCTGGCACTGCTGGCGCCACTGCTGCAGGCTGCTGTCCCTGTGCCGCGCCTGCTGCGAGCTGCCCCAGCGTCGCCTGCAGCTCGCCAAGCACCGACGACAGCCCCGCCAACTGCTGCACCATGTTCACCTGGCCCTGCTGGAGCTCCGTGATGTCGGCTGCCGTCGGCGACGTCATGACATCGCTGTTCGGCTCTGGGTAGTGCGTTTCCAGTTGGCGTAACATTAGCTGCGCCCTCGCCAACTCATTGTAGCGCTGGGTCAGGACGCCTAACTTGTGCACGAGGGTAGCCTGTGCCTCAACGAAGTCGTCCTGTGTCCGTCTCATCCTCCTCTCGGCCCGCTCCACAAAGGCACGCTGATGCTGGAGCCTGGCCGTCCGCGATCTGCACACTACGATCATGGTCATGAGGACTGCATATTCCTGCGCCAAATCGTTGACCACACACACACACATGGTGCCCAAGCTGCGGACTTGTACGCCGCTTCTTTGCGGAGGCGATGACCAGGCGACGAAGATACCTCCTGTGCGCCTGCACTGCTTCTTCAGTGCAAGGCGGCTCCAGGCATGAAGGGTGCGGCCTGGTCTCCTCAGGGAGCGCAGGCAAAACCCCTAGCGGCTGCATCGCCGCCGAATCCTCCGTGTCCATGCCCTCCTCGACCTCGGTCTCCTCGGACGTGACATCTGCCGACTTCGACCGACACGAGGCTCGCGTCCGCCTAGGCCCAGACGTCGCACGGCCTCTGCGAGCCTCAGGCTCGGGCGCAGCCTCCGCCTCGGGCTCAGGCGTCGGCACCAGCCAACGCTGGAGCGTGGCCTCGGCTGCGTCGGCACCAGCGACGGCACGTTCTCCCTGCTGACTACGACCGCGCCGTCGTCGTCTATCAGCACGTTCTCCCTGCTGACTGCGACCAGCCTTCCCCCCCGACGATCGGGCACGCTTATCGGCCTGCGGGTTTGTCGTCTGCTGTCGCCTGCCTGCCATCTGCTGCGGTGGCCCAACATTGGGCCACGGCGCTTGGGCAGGCATTGGGAAGCACACCCTGCACGGCCTATCCTGCATCATGTTGGGCTCGCCGCACTGCTCGCATCGCCATGCTGGTATCGGCGGCTGGACAGGCACGACCTGCTTGCCCTTGCCCTTGCCCGTGCCGCCACCTTTACCTCCTCCCCGATGTTGCCACGACATCGAACTGTGATGATCGCGTAGCCGCAGCGCCGCGACGACAACTCGTAGCAGCACACATGCACTGGCGCGGGCCTGTCACTCACGACGGTGCCTCGCTGGCACTCCACTCCTGCCGCTGGACCGCGCTGACCCGCGGCGAGCGAGGAGGACGGGGAGGAGGAGAAGGAGGAGGAGAAGGAGGAGTAGGACGCGGACGAGGCGAGGATGGGGACGAGGAGGAAAAGGAGGAAGGTGAGGAGGAGACGGGGAAGGAAAAATAATGGGGCGGAGGAGGAGGAAAAAGAAAAAGAAGACGAAGAAACATAAGAAGAGGAGGAGGTGGTGTTGGTGGTAGAGGATGGGCGAAGGGGGTGAGAGGGAGGAGGGGGGGAAAGCGAAAGGTAGGGAAGACGTAATAGGGAAGTGGGAGGACGCGATGCAGCGCCGCTGCGCTGAGACGATATCTGCCTCTGGCGGGAGCGCGCTTCAAGGGGCACCGTCAGGCATCAGGCAAGACTGGCACCGACCTCTGCGGAGTTCTTGTTCCCCAGCTGGGCTTGCCCAAGGAGTTCTCACTTGGCTCAAAGGTTGCTGCCTCGGGTGGCGACTTTGCCCGTTCTCCAGAGATTCCTCGGGTTCCCCGCGGGAGGAGTGGCGCAGCAAGATGGGGTCTGTCCGAGGCGGGAATTTGTGCCTGACCACTGCCTGGAGGATCAACTTTCGGGGACGTCGGCAGGCGGTGGACATGGGCATATTCGGGCCCCCGGGGGGCCAGAATATGTCCATATCCACCGCCCGCCGGGGCACCAGGGCGTGGGTTCCCAGGCGGTGGATGTGGACAAATCCCCGCCTCGCAGCCGAGGGTCTGGGGTTCCAGAGGCGGCTTGACGCGACGCCCCCATTTCTGGCATGTCTGGCGCGGTCTTTGACCACCTTTTTAAGTTTCCGTCCAAAAGCCGCCTGTATAGGGGGACACGCCCGACTTCAGGCTAACCGCATGCCGAGGATAAACAAGAAATTCGTTGAGGATGTCTCAACCGAGACAAATCATTGTTGAGGATGTCTCATAGAGGACCAAAGACCAAGGATCCTCGAGATATCTTTGGCTTCTTCCTCTTGATATCTCTCTATGCTGGCTCTGGCGGGCAACTTTTATGATCTCCCCGAAAACCCCGAACTCTATTATCCCTGTGTGTTTATTCTCCGCGGCATACGGTCAGGGTCTGGGGTTCCGGCGGCTGTTCCGCGGCGGCGGGCCTCGGGGGAGGGCCCGCCTGCCGGTGGCGCAGCGCCTGCGGTCGTCGCGGCCGTCGCCGCCTTCCGCAGGGCCCGTGGCACGCCGCCGGCCACCGGCGGCGGGGAGGGCGGGGCCTCCCCGCGGCGGCGCCCCCAGACGTCGGCAAAGGTCGAGGCCGAGGTGTTGCATAGCTGCTGGCCGCTCGGGGCCCTCGCCGGGCCTCGGGGCCGTCAAGAAGCGGCTCGGGAGGCGCAGCCGGCCCCGGGGAGGTGGTCGGGAGGCCGGGGGCCCGCGCCTCGAAAAAGTTGGGACGCCGGATGTCTGGGCAGGGGGGCAGCCCAGAGATCCTCCTCCTCCTCCTCCTCCTCCTCCTCCTCCTCCTCCTCCTCCTCCTCCTCCTCCTCCTCCTCCTCCTCCTCCCAGGGAGGTGGTCGGGAGGCCGGGGGGGCCCGCGTCTCGAGGCGAAACGTCGGAGGTCTGGGCCTGTCGTGCGGGCGCGCGGCAAGAGCGGGGAGCGCGGGCTGCGCAGCAAGCCTGCGTGTCGCTTCCGGGGGGGAGGAGGCCCTTATGCAGTGGAGGCCCGTGCCAAGAGACACCCTGCTTGCTTCCAGGGGGGGCCTGGGTTCCGATGGTTTTCGCGACGGGAGGCGCGACGTTCCCACACCAAACATCGCTGGACGTCCTGGGGTCTCGGGGCTGGGTTTCTTGTGGAAGGTGTCTTGTGGACGTGCCCCTGCTGTACTCAGAGCGTGAATTACCTACCTCGCTTTCGCTTCCAGGCAAAACCAAGTCGTACCACGCGCCTCCTCGTCAAGCGGCCTGACCAGTACAGGCCGCAGTTTGGCATCGATTGGTACCTCTTGGAAGCGAGGGTGGTCAAAAGCGAGGCAGGTTTGTTTGCCCCCTATGCCCGGCAGGGGGGGCAGACGGCGAGCAGGAGGGGGGGGGGGGGCAGGGATTGGTACCTCTTGGAAGCGAGGGTGGTCAAAAGCGAGGCAGGTTTTTTGCCCCCTAATGCCTGGCAGGGGGGGCAGACGGAGAGCAGGAGAGGGGGGGGGGGCAGGGACGGGGGGGGAGAGCGCAGAGAGGGGAAGGAGGAGGAGGAGGAGGAGGAGGAGGAGGAGGAGGAGGAGGAGGAGGAGGAGGAGGAGGAGGAGGAGGAGGAGGGAGGGGAGAAGAGGAGGGGGGGGGGGGGGGGGAGAAGGCAGGGACGGGGGGGGGGAGGGCGCAGAGAGAGGGAGATCGCACCACTGCGCACGGCGGTCGTCCGGGCCCCGGGGCCGCACGTGCCCGGCAGACCTTTCCCGCACGGCCAGAGGCGCCGCACATGTGGCAGGTTGGGCATGGCTTAATGGGGGGGTCAGAAAAGGTCCTCTTTCGTGCCCCTTTCGGGCCCCTCCAGCGCCCCATGGGGCTCGTTTAGGTACCGTTTGGGTACCTTTTCGGACCACCCTCGCCCCCCCCCTCATGTATGACCCCCCCATTACGCAACGCCCAAGCAGGGGCGGTGGGATCGCCTCCCCCGGGCGCGGTCAATCGGGACCCCGACTGGCAACAAAAGGGGCAAGCGGCGGTGGTCAGAGGTGAGAGGGGAGTCAGGGGTCGAGTCCCCTTCCCCGCGAGGACTCCTCGTTTCGTGATTCGCCTTTCTCTTGTCCGCTTTTTGCGCCTCGCCCCTCAGGCCGAACGAGAGGGGGGGATGGGGACAGGGGGGTAACGAAATCTGCTGCATGCAGCTGATTTCAGCCCCACCGAGGGGCCCATTCCTCTGTACATGGGCGCCTCCTGGCGCCGGGAGGCGCCAGGATAATCAGCTACGTGAGCTGATTCTCACCCCCCCCCCCTTTGCTATCCCCCCCCCTTTCGCCCGGCCCGAGCCTCCTTTCTCCCCTCCCTGTCTGTCGGTTCCCCCCCTTCCGAACTTGGCATAGCGTTGGACGGTTTGCAGAGGGCGATCGGCAGACAAAGGAGGATGCTCCTCCTCTCTCTCTCTCTCTCGCTTTCTATCCCACGCTGCACGCAGCACTAGGGGCGGAGATGGGAGGGGGAAGTGGCTGTCTTCTCACACTAACATATTACGCACTGCAGAGGAGGAGACACCAGAGGGAAATGGTTGCCGTCTACCTCTCTCTCTCTCTCTCGCTCCCTCTCTCTCTCTCTCCCTCTCTCTCTCCTCCCTGTTTTGTTGTTGTTTGTGTGTGTGTGTGTTTTTGTTGTTTTGTTGTTTCTCTCTTTTTTTTTCTCTCTCTCTCTCTCTCTCTCTCTCTCTCTCCGTTCTCACATTGCACTCGTAGCACAGAGCATCGCCTCAGTAAGGATCCATGTGGAGTCCTTGCTACTTCCTTTGGTGAGGTGAAGGCCTTCTGTACGGGATCCTAAGTAAGGAGTCCTTGGTAAGGAGCCTTTAGGTAGAGGTATATGGGAGGGGGGCGCCTGCTCTCACACACCCCACAGCACAGCTCTCTCTCTCTCTCTTTCTCTCTCTGTCTCTCTGTTACCCTCTCTCTCTTTCTCTCTATTTCTTTATTTCTCTCGCTGTATTGTTTGTGTTGCTTTGTTTATGTGTTGCTTATTTGTCTCTCTCTCTCTCTCTTTCTCGTTCTCCCTCTCTCTCTCTCTCTCCCCCCCTTGCCTCCCTCCCTCTCTTCCTCTCACACTCATGCACAGCTCAGCCAATGAAAAACTGATGGAAACACGTACGAACGCCCCGACTGGGTTCATTGCTGGAGTTCCTCAGTAGTGAGGATGCTTGTACTAAGGGGTTCTGAGTGTGAATTCCGTCCGTGAGGGACCCTTGCAATAGGAAGGTGTTTAACAGTATTTGTCACGTGTAAGGATGCCTTGTATCAAGGCGCCCTTAGGAAGGACCCTTTTCGTGAGGCATCTGTAGTGAGGATGCCTTTAGCACACATTCGTTATCAATGATGCCTTTTCTTGGGGAACCCTCAATAAGCATCTCTTCAGTGAGGAATCCTGCGTGAGGATGCCTTTTAGTAATGTCCTCCCGAGTAAGGACCCCTGAGGCAAGGATGCGTTACGCATGTGTTCTTCAATCATGGTTCTTGAAGAAGGATGCATCTAGCAAGGTCTAGTTTGTAAGGTTGAGTTTAAGAAGGCCTCCTTAATGAGGATGTCTGTGGTAAGGACCCCGTCAGTAAAGATCCCTGTAGGACATATTCCTGATCAGTGAATTCTTTGGTCTTCAATGAGGATGTCATTAGTAGAAGATCCAGGGTAAGGATTCATTCAGTACTGAACCCTTAGTCCGTATACATGGTTGGGGGGGAGGGGAGGAAACAACGAACAAACACAAACAGCTTCAGACGTTTGTTTCTGTTGCCCCCCCCTGTCATCACCACCACCACCACCACAACTGAACTGGGACTGCGGCAGCGGCAGGGGTTAGGAAGGATGCCTTTACCAAGGGATCTTTTGCAGTGAGGAATCCTTTATGAGGATGCCTTTAGTAAGCGTTGATGTGTGAGGACGCCTTTGTATCATGGAAGCCCCAGTAAAGACCCCTTGAGTGAGAATCCTTCATGAGGATGCCTTTAGTAAGGACCCGCTCAATAAGGACCCATGCAGTAAGGAGTCATTATATTTCTTCGTCCGTTCGCAAGGTTGCCCGATGAAGGATGCCGTGAGTGAGGCATCATGTGCAAGCATTATGTTAGTAAGACCTTCTTAGTTGGGATGTCTGTAGTTCAGACATTTCAATAAGGAACCCTGTAGTAAGGATGCTCCATGAATGTTTTATGCAGTAAGGAGTCCTTGGTATGGACGCCTTCGGTAAGGAATCCTGAGCACATATTCCTTCAGTCAGGGTCCCTTAGTCCGGATTCCTGGGGCAAACAAAACAATCTCAGCAATCGCAAATTCCAAACATATCGACCCTGAATGGCGACGACGACGACGAGCGCTCTTGGGGGCCTCTTGGGGGTAGTTTGTGGGCCTCTTGGGAAGCTCTTAGGGGCCGCTTGGAAGCCTCGTGGGGGCCTCTTGGGGCTTCCTGGGGGTCTCTTGGAGGGGGCCTGGGACGTCTTGGAGGCTTCTTGGACGGTCTTGGGGCTATCTTGGGCGTTTTCGGCCGATCTTTGGGCGACTCGGGGCCCTCTTGGGCCGTCTCGGGGGCCATCTTGGGCATTCGGACCTCATTTGGAGTGTTTTCGAGGTTTCTAGGCCGCCCGCGGAAAAACGAATCTGCCCCCCCACCCCCCCCCCACCCCCCCGGGACCCCCCCCGGGACCCCCCCCCCCCTGGGGAAGGAATCAAAGGGAAGGGGCTTCCCTTCGACTCGATTACGACACTGCTCGATTTTTCTCTCGCTCACGAGCTTGAGAAGGAAGCTGCAGGGAAAGGGGGCGACGGAGGCGACGACCGACGGAGACGACGACTCGAACAGCCAAGCCCCTCGCACACGCCGACAGGGTCGGCGGATTTGGGGCAAAATAAGAGGTGGCCTAGTGGACCGTCGTCCTCTTTCCATTGGTCCTAGACTCCTATATGCCAGGCTATCTGGAAGACGAAGCAACAACATAACAAGTTGTTGATGGTGTCTTTTTGTTGCCCCCTCAAGCAGTCGACCATCCCCCACTCACCACTGGACCGCGAACTGCGGGAACGGGAGATGTCTCCGCTGAAGCACGGATGCGAGAGACGCGGATGCCCAGAGGAATGTTGAGGCCGTAGCGTGGGTCCAGGCGTATCCGAAACCCCAACAGGGGAGAGCGAAAACGGCGAACATGCGAATGGCTTCTGAGCAGACGAGAATTGAGGGGGGGGAGGGTGGGGGGGAAGGGAGAGACAGAGACGGGGGTAGCGGGGGGGGGGGGGGGCCCCGGGAGAGAGCGAAAGCGACGGGAAGGGGGGGGGGGGGGGGGGGGGCGGAAAAGCGGAGGGGGGGAAGGGGGGGAAGGATGGCAGGGAGCGAAGGGAGCAGGAGGGAGGCGGGCCCCCCTCCCCACGGGCAGCGGGGGGACCGTGGCCCGCCAGAGGCCCCCCCCCCCGCCGCGGCGCCGCCCACGAGGCGAGGATCGAGGCGGCGGGCGGCTGCGTCTCCGAGGAGGAGCGCTCCCTCTCCCGCTGCGCGCGGCGGCCGGCGGCGGGCGCGCGCGTGGCCCCCCTCGAGCTTTGCGAGGTCCCGGGGGGCCACGCGCGGAGGAGGCGGAGGAGGAGGCGGAGGAGGAGGAGGAGGAGGCGGAGGAGGAGGAGGAGGAGGAGGCGGAGGCGGAGGAGGAGGAGGAGGAGGAGGAGGAGGAGGAGGAGGAGGAGGAGGAGGAGGGACCCAGAGATCCAACGTTGTGACAAGATCACGACGGAGTTTTTTTCGCAGTTGTCGGCCTCCAGGGGCTCTCGCCGGGCCCCAGGACCGTGAAGCCACGATTCAGGATGAGAGACCTGTCCTCGGGAATAGGTCTAGACTTCCGGTGACCCCGTATTGAAGACACCACGACGTCGGACCTCTGGGTCCCCGCCGCGGTGCGCCTGGCGTGCCTTCTGCTGGACCCCCGTCGTGACCCACTCCTCTTCGGCCACGTGGTCGGCGAGCCTCAGCGCCAGCTCCCAGCTCGCAGTCTTCCGGGCCACATCCGCTGGAGCGCAGCAGGCGCTCGAATTTGGGCCGCGACTAACACGGATCGGCACCGCTGTCAACATGCCGCAGAAATCCGACCAAGAGAAACGGCACCAGCCCACCTACGACCCGCTGTGTAGCAGGTGGGTCGTAGGTGGATGTAGGTGGGCAAGTGAATAAAAGTATGAGCATTGCTGTGTCGTGGGGTGGTGGTGTCATGTGGTTTCTGGTCCAGAATCATAGGGTCTGGGGCTCCAGTCTCGAACAGTAGCGAAGCATCCTGGCTCGCCTATAGGCCCACCAAATAATGTTCTAAGAACTTTCTGAGGTACGCACGACATGTTATCAGAACACTTCTGGCTGAGGTTGGCTTGTTTTGATACACCGGTTCTATGTTATAAAAACGTTTTTGTTATCAGAGCAGTGTGGGTTCTACGAACATGTCGTGGTAGGCCTATATGAATGCCGGGACGGTCGGTCCCTGCTCAACAGTCGTGATTTTCCGCGGTGCCGCAGCTTCTTCGCGACGCCAGATCTCCTCCTCCTCCTCCTCCTTCTCCTCCTCCTCCCTCTCCTCCTCCTCCTCCTCCTCCCTCCTCCTCCTTCCTCCTCCTCCTCCGCCTCCTCCTCCTCCTCCTCCTCCTCCTCCTCCTCCTCCTCCTCTCCTCCTCCTCCTCCCTCTCCTCCTCCTCCTCCTCCTCCTCCTCCTCCTCCTCCTCCTCCTCCTCCTCCTCATCCTCCTCCTCCTTCTCAGGGGAGGGGCGAGGTGGCCAGCGGCGCGTGAGAGTTACCCCTCGCCATGGTGCCTTCCTGGGCGGGCCAAGCTCCAGGAATAGAGCTCCCAGAGCGTCCTTCTGGCGGGTGGCAATGGGAGGTGACCTAAATGGGAGGTCCTCCTCGGTCATTCCGTCTTTTTTTTGGGGGGGCAGCAACGCCACGGCCTCTGTGCAACAGCTGTTCGTACCAGTCCAGAGGCGCAACTGGCACAGCACCGAACCTGTACCTTACAGCAGCGGGATGAGTTTTGTCGATATCGACTGACACGCCCCTCTTGTCCGGGTGCAGGCCTTTACGGAGCTTACGCATGTTCTTTACGCCAGTCACCGTGGGAGGACCGCATTTGCGGCCCAGGCCGGGAACAACTCCACCGCTGCTATACAGCTTGCACGACATGTAGAGGAACAGGTATGAGTTATCAGAGCATGGGAA